>JAUZNK010022667.1:0-10776 GCA_035046665.1 Euphysa ruthae | reverse complement strand
TGACAGTACAGTTTCAAAAGCATATCTTTCTTTTTTTTATAAGTAAACTGGATGTACCCTCAAAAAGTAATAAAAAAGCCATGGAAAATTCATCCATTGCTGAAATTTCACACAATAAATTAACAAAAAGCAACAGTATACATGCAGGCATTAATACTAAGCAAGTCAATTTCCATTGCAGCAATAACAACACTTGATATTTGAAAAAAAAAAACGATACACAGCAGAATTAGAGAAGACTTGTTTGAAATCTACTTCAATTTTCAGCCAAAAAATTCTTACTTTTCTTCTTGCAAGTACTTGGATATGACTTGAAACCTAAAAACAAAAACAGATTATCTAAATCTACATGCTTACAAGAACAAACGTTGAAAATATAAGTAATTCCAGGGATATTTAAATATGTTGCTGATAATCTATACAAAATTATAAAACTGGGCAGAAAGTGAGTTTTTCCTAAACTATCAACAATCAAAAAATATGTCACACAATACAAAATTAACAATTGCTGATAGCTCAAGAACTACTTTTTAGCCATAAGTTATTTTCCAAAAAAAAAAAATCTTCTAAAAGAGCTTTTTGAAACAATTAGTACAGTGATACAAGGTAACTTGGATAAATATAGCACAAAAATTCACCCGGTATATATGCTATAGATTATCTACCTGGTAGTTTAAATTTATTTTTAAATTTTTTTCTTTTTGTAATCAAAACTTTCTTTTGATTATCTTTAAATACAATTACATAATTGCATCAAATTTCAACGACTGCCTTTGAATTGATTACAACATTAAATTTTATTTAAATAAATTTAATTTAATATAATTTTTATGAAACAGTGTTCAATCGGTAACTTCAAGATATCGATAAAACCTTTTAAATTCTCCACTTTGTTTCCTGTAACTTTTCCCTAAAAAAGCCAAAAGCACTTATTTTAACTAAGGAGATAAATTTTATCACCTCGTGATTCTATGCAATGAGAGATAAAATGATTACAATGACAGTGACAAAATTATTTCAGATCATGCACAAAAAATATTATCAATGAACAGGAAAATGGCCAACAAACAAAAACAGCACTTCCAAATATATATTTCACTTTTGAAGCAAATTATGATTACAAATGGAGAAAATGCTGGCATGAAATTATTAAAATACTTTCAGATTTACTTTACAACCAATAATGTGTACAATACATGTAAGATATATCTTTATTATACCTGTTTCCGAGATCTTGTCTTTCCTGTACGTAATTTGATATACCTTGCAATGAGTTCATTTCGACCTAATATTAAAATAACATCACACGTATCAAATGTATGAAGCAAATTGGAACACTAGGCCAACCTATGACCATCTAAGGTTGATTCTTTAATTAACTAAACAAAGTTGATAATTTCTTTAGTGCCAAATACCTAAACACGATCACTTTAAAAGCTCATTTAATTTAAATCTAAAGAAAATTTAAAATTGAGAACATTTTTTTTTTTGAAATAAATCTGTAGATTTGTGTAACCAGACAGCAGAAAAATTCCAAAATCTTTTTAGCAAAAAAAAAAAAAAAAAAACAGAGTAAAATTGATCTTTGTTATTAAAACAAAATCAATTGAAAAACTCTACCATACTGATTTTGATAACATCAAAACTTCTTATTTTTTTTTTGCACTGTTAAGGCTAAACATAAGATCCCCGTTTTCAAAGCAATGATAAAAAAGAGGATTTAAAACCTGTTTAATGCTATGGAGATTATTGTCAGACATTCTAATAAAATGAAAGGCCTTCCCCCGTCCAACATCAAATAACTTTATTTAATTGTCTTACTGTAACTTTCTAACTTTGAATAAATTTCTTTTAACTAGTTTTTTTTTCTTGGTCCAACATTTGCTTGAAATAATTTTCAAAAATGCAGCAAAACTCTGCTAGACATCATTTGGGCAGCAGTGTAACAGTAGCACCAAACAAATAACAATGATCAAAACAACAATAGACTCTTAATGAATTGTACAAATAATTAAGCATTGTATATATTTTCGCTACTTTACCTATTAAAACAGTGCATTCCATTAGTTATTTTTTTAAAATATTATTCCCTCATAATACTCCCAATACCTAATTTGAATCACTATTACTAATTTATTTTCGTAAAATATGTTATTTAATTCATTGTTACATGATTACATTGCAGCATGTATTTTACATAATAAAAACCCTTATTTCATTGATAATCATAATTGAAATCATGTGTGTTAGTTATGCATAAGTTATTTCAAAGCATATTTCAGCAATAAGCATATATTGAAAATATTCATGTAAATAGGAATGCATGTTACAAAATGATATATAATGATTCTTAATGTAGAATATGTCATGCAAGAGTAATAAGTTTAATATTTATTGCAGAAATGTTTTGGAAATCTTTAACAAATTTCAATTTCCAGGAGGTCAGTCAGAGGGCAATTAGCGAATGCTGGTCTACCAAAAACGTGAATATGAAAATGCTGCTGACATCAGAACTTTATTTTTACTTTTAATCGTTGTTTCTTTAATAAAGATTGTGATTTCACAGAGAGCGGTTTTGTGAACATGAGCTAGAAATGTCATAGAATTAACCCTTTAACAGTCCCATATGTTTATTATGGCAGCCATAAGTCCACTAATTTTCTAGGAAGTGGTTTCTTAAAATCCTGTTTTTTTTTAATTCCATCTTTTTTCTTATCACCAAAGAAATGTGTATGTACATTTTTTAACCTATTTTTAACACTATTCGTCACAATGAAATACACTTATATAAATAAGAGTATTATCCTACATATAATAATTTTTAAAGAGGTATCAATATCCACATTTTGTGTGATAATTGGCAAAGCATGGAGGTATTTCTTCTCCTAGATCTAATTCAGGCTCTGAAATATTAGAGAAACACTACACTCTCCAAAATACTGTATTTATTGTCAAAAAGTGCACTTAACTCTTCACTATTGTCTAACATATAGTTATGAATCTCTTTATTTGTATAATCTTACTTTCTTGTTGAAGATTTTGGTGTTGAAGTAGCTAGTTCTGCCATTTTTCATTCAAAAGTAAACACGTATTTGAAATGACATGAAATAAACTAGTGATAAAACTACACAAAAGCTCTGTAATTATGCGATAATTAGCTCTGTGATGTAGGAAGTGAGTATGAAACCGTAATATTATGTATATTACAGCTTGCGTTATCTAGACAGGTTATAAGTTTCTTATTTTTTTACACACAATGATTTTTCAATATTTAAGTAAAATGATTTCAAAAAATATTTTTATTTACGCAATTACTCTTGATAAATTAAAACAGATCTTATAAATCATGTTTTGGTAAAGTCTTATAAGGAATAAAGAGAAATTTTCTAAATGAGTTCAGTGACTACATACTTTTTAAAAATAATCTAGGTGTCTGTTGACAATCACATTTTTTTAAGACCAACTCATATAAGAAATGAAATTGAAAATGTAAATGAACAAAAAAAAAGAAAAAGAAACATAAACTCCAAAAATCAAAGAAGACCAAACGAGGTGCGCAGAGCACCATGCACCTGCAATATTACAGGCATGCACTGTAGAGCCATCAAATATTGTAGTAACAAAATCCCTGGAATCCCCAAATCCCTTATGTGGATGGTTACTGTATGCCCCCATACATAAAACGGCACTGTCCACAAAATGACGCTAGGTACGGCACTGCTCTAACAATAACCAATCTTGTGAAACATTTCCTTTAAAAATAACATTAGAGATTCTAATTTAATAACTTGAGGTTTTCATTGATTTTATATAAAAAAAAAGTTTAATTCAAAGTTTAATTCAGCCAAAATCTCAATGAAAATGAACAAGATCAATATTTTACTTGAAATAAGATTAGTCTACAAACTTAACACAAAAATATCAGATTAATAGCTAAAACGTAATTATAAATTAAACGACATAGAATAGCCATGATTACCAGCAGACATTACGTCTACTCCTATCAAATTAGAAATTTTTTTAGGCACTATTTGATAAGATAATTAGTAAAATAAAGTCTTTGATATATCCTTAATATTCGTTTGGCAGATTCAAGTGCTAATTTAAATGCCTAATAAAAGCAGCTCTGAATGAATGAACGAAGATACCAAAAATCAAAAAGAAATCATTACTGTTGAATCACTTACTAGTATCACTCACTAGTATAAGTTCAGTGGAATAATGAGGTATTTGCTTGTCACAAACTTTTTAATAAGATTCTAGTAAATTAATAAAGTATCTTTAAGAACTAAAAATTACACACTTCCATGAATTTTTTATATTCCTTAGATACATTCTAAAAGAACTGAGGTGTATACAACAACTGCCGCATACATTTTTGCCGTAATCGGAGACAACTAAGATTTAAACACCAGCTAGTAAAATTGAATACCAAACATGGAGGATCAATAATTGTAGTTCAATGTATCGTTCACCATGAGAATATAATCAAAGAATTACACAGTGCTAGCATCAATTCCAGCATATTTTTTCAAAAGGTTCTAAAAGTATATATGAAAAATAAACCATTAAATGATTAACGCCGGTGTTATTCAAGTTTTATTCATCAGGTCATTGCCAAACAACTCAATCGCTATATATATTATTTATTCTAAATCAAGGAACTATAGCTTCAACATCATTGAAAAAACAGTGAATGAAATATTAAATCCAGAATTTAAAGTGAACATACTTAAAAACTTCCACTCAAATGCTTTGTTTGCGAATAAAATAATAAATAAATTATAACAACGTAATTTATGTAAATAAGTTTCTGTTTATTGTTGACTTGCCACAATTAATGTACCTGAACCTATCTAATAACATCAGCAGATATAATCAATAAAACACAAAACACTAATACTGATTCCCTGAGTTAAAATTGAACAGATTGATGTACTCATTGCATAAATAAAGCTCATAGAATAGTTGTGACTACTAGAAGAGATTAACTGTTTCTATTCAATTAAAGTGAACAATATAGAATTAGTTAATACAAATAACACAGATAGTCAAGTTTTAATTCTTAATAAGCTGTTTTTGCTCTAACTTAATGGTGAAAGAGTGATAACCTCTGGAATAGATTCATCACCAGTGGTTAGGAATGTTTTTTTCAGGAGGTTCAATTTATTAAAGAAAATTTTTTTACTGAATTGAGTTTGCAGCTTAATTTGGACACCCAAGTCTGTACTTTCGTCTTAAAATCATTTCGTATTTTGATAGCAAATTTCTTTGCAACAGTTTCTCTAGGACAGCAAAAGTATGTGGAATAATTTTCAGACAAACAAGGCGAAGATTCCATTACTTCAACCCTGGATCAGAAACAGTAATGTCAGGGCATCAGCTCAATGTTTGAACATAGCAACTTCCTAATATGAATATATGCTATCAATGCACAGTTTAGTTCCTGTGTTAGCGAAAAATAATTCTAAAGTGAGGCTTAGTTCGACTAACTGCCACTAGTTCTTACAAAAAGTTATTGTAAAAAATTTTTTTTCTGATTAAATTTAATATGGGCCATTTTATTCCAAATCAACCAAGCCAAGAGAACCCTACTCCTCAGATTTCTCATTTTATGACTATTCATATTATATAACTATGAAATTAGGATTCTAATCAAAAAATTTCTGGAACCTCCTAAGACTTGTATGGAACTAATTGCAAAAGGATATCTTTGGGACTTTTAAAGTTTTTACACAAACTAAGTTTCCGTACCCCTGGTTTCTAAGTCCTCCATTCTGTGAAAGTCTCTTTTTGTTAAGATTCATATCTATTTCAATTAAATTTTTTTTTGTAAGCATGCAGGAAATTTTTGGTGAGTGCAATATACTTAGGGATTTCAGCCCTAAAATATGCTTAAGTCAAAAAAAATGTGTGCAGCAAAAAAATGAAACCATGCAAATAAATGTAACAAGTTCTGTTACTTTTTCTATTATCTTGTCTACATGTATTGACCTTTTCTTGCAGTAAGATTAACTGAATAGCATATATTCACACATATTTGGCAGATAGAGGCTCGATAGGTTCCTATAACAACAGTAGAAAGCCTCAAGTTTTATTTACAGTTCCATCTTTTATAGAAAGAAGAGCGGAATGTTGTCTTATGGATACCTCATTAGGTTTCCAAAATACTCTCAACATTGGATGTTAACGCAACAAGGGTCCAAATAATTTTTTTAGGTATTAAAGATCCATGCAATAATATATTTAACAATTTTGGTGTTGAAATTTTTGCCAAAAACCAAGTTATATTATTAGGAGTCACTATAAATTAATATTTTCATGAACATATTTGAAATATTTGTATTGCAGCCAATATTAAGATATCTTGCTTGATTAGAATGAGGAACCATATGAATGCTAATCAGGCCAAAATCCTTGCAAATAGTTATATTCTTGTTAGATTTTTGTATCGTCCTTTAATTTTAAAGTTTTGCAAGAAAACTGACTACCAGCAGCTTAGAGCAATCCATCAGAACGATAACCTACCTTTTGATGAATTGCTACATTTGGAAAATACAGTCAGAATTCATGCAAAACATCTACAGATCTTAATGGTTGAAACCTGTATCAGCATGTGACTCAGAGTAGGTCATATGCTTTATATATGGAAAGCCTCTGGTTGCCGCAGACTGTCATCTCATAATAATTTTGATTTTCGATGAACCATTATGGGAAATAAATATAAAAAATTAAATTAAATCCAGAACTAATGCGTGAACTCTAAAACAAAATTGCTCATTAGTTTTGGTCCAATTTTTGATTCCTTGAAAATATTAGGAACTCCTAGGTGTTTTTGTGCCTACCAAGACCCAGAACTGCATAACGAGAAAATTCTCTTCATTACTATACATGTCAGTCTGCTGTATCATCTTACAACCATCATAGTATCAGACTTGCCAAGTTCCACGGTTTTGCCCTGGGACCCACGGTTTCGATATGAATCTCACGGTCTCACAGCTTGTAAACTATTTCCCACGGTTTTTCAAAAAATCCAATAAACATATCAACATGCAATTATTGTTAACACAAGTTGTTTTCTCGTAAAGAAATTAACAAAGTAATAACTTCAACCCGTGCGGAAAATGATCTCCCACCACGCTTTCGCGGCATTTCAATGCATTTTTGTTAGTGAGATAACGAAATGCTTCATATTACTCTGCTATATATCTCCTTTATATCAAAAAATTTTTAGGTGATAAGATGTCAGTACGCATGTTTATTTTAGTTCATAATAAACATGGCGACGAAGCGAAAGTTTTATAAAAGGAAGTTTAATCAAAGTTGGTGAGCAGAATACCCTGTTCGAACTGTTCCAGGTGATCCTTTCAAGTTTTATTGTGTTCCTTGTTGTAAAAACCTGTCTTGTGATCATCGAGACTTAAAAGATGCTACTGATCATTGCATAAAAGACAGTCATACATGACATGTTGAGGTGTCAAAAAAACAAATTACAATGAACAGTTTTTTAAAATGTAATAATCCGAAATTGGATGATAAAGTAACAAAAGCTTTATGCATGGTTACTAACTTTTTGGTACAACACAACGTTACTTTGTTGACTGCTGATCATCTTTCAACACTTTTCCAGGAGGCCTTTCCAGACAGCAAAATTGCTCAAAAAATTCAGCTCGTTGTACCAAAACAACTGCTATTTTAAACAAAGCGTTTTCACCACATTGCTTGGATTATGTAACATAGCATTGCAAAAGTCATCCTTATTCAGTTGGAACAGATGGTTCTAATGATAATACAGATAATATGTGTGCCCAATGTTATGTTATGTTATGCGAGCGAGCTAATCTGTCAAATAGAGAATTTAAGTTGATAAAGAACTTTCTGATGAAGCATTAGTGAAATGTGGTGTCCCTCAGGAGTCAATTTTAGGATAAGACCTCCTTTGTTTTTACAGTATGTGAACGACATGACACAAGCATTAGACTGTGAATTACTTCTTTACCCAGATAACTTTTGCTTGATGTTCTAAACAGAAATTTTACGCTTAGTTTGTCGATAACAAACTAAGTGTGCAGTTTGGAGAAGGAAAGACCAAATTTATCCTCTTTTCTTCTAAAATGAAAGCTAAAAAAGCAGATCCCTTGAATATAATTTATAAAAAATGAATCCATTATGTGTAAAAATCTTTGACATCAACAGATCCAAAATAGTAACAACACATTTCCTAGACATGTGTGTAACATCAGGTGAAAAAAATGCAAGAGCAGCTGGTATATTTAAAGCCCTTGACACAGTTTTTGAGAAAAATAAAATTTCCTGGGAACATTGTGTTAGTTTGAGTGTAAATAATACCAATGCTATGGTTGGGAAAAAGAATTCGATTGCTTCGAGATTTTTATTGAAAAACGAAAATGTATTTGTTGCAGGATGTCCTTGTCACCTTGCACACATAGCAGCAAGTAATGCACATGATGCTTTTAGTGAGTACCTTGGGTTAAATGTAGATGTGATGGCGGACCTTTTATTGGTTTGATAAAAGTGCAAAAAGAAAAGGGGAAATTCAAGAAATACTTCGAATTTTGTGACCAAGAATACCAGGCTGTTCTAAAACACTTGTCAGTGAGGTGGTTGTCCTTAGAACAATGTCATGAGCAACCTTGAAACACAAAAGCTTGAAGTCTTATTTCTTACGTGAACACTTTGCTGATGAACGTTGTGGGAGATTATCTGAAAAATAAAAAAATCAACTGTTGGAGTCAGCTATGCTTTTTCTGTCCTCATCACTGCCAATATTTACTCATTTCAACCAGCTTTTACTGAGGGAAGAGCCTACTGTCCATGTGTTCAAGACTGCAATGGAAGGTCTAGGTAATAAATTGTGCAAGTGCATACGCTCCTGAACGAATTAAAAACTTTACTTGTGTTTCAGAAGTTGATTTGGATGATCCAGAAAACTTCAAGGAAACTGATGAAATTTACTTGGGAGTTTTTACGAAAGGGTTTTTAAAAAAACTACTGAATGAAGGGGATATAACACCTAAGCAGTTCAAGGACTTTCATGATGCGGCACATTATTACTTCAAATCTGCATTAGAATATATTTAAAAGAAGTTTCCTATGAATGATACGTTGATAAGTAATGATGTCTGGATTAATGTACAAGATCGTTTGCATACTAAGTGGGAACAAGTGCAATATTTCTACAATCTTTTTCCAGACTTAACATTGAATGTCCCACCAGATTCGTTATATGAAGAGTTTGTTAACTATCAAATCCTCATTGACAACGATTTTCCAGATGATGCTTGGAAAGAAGCCAAAGTTTTGGAAGGAGTGAAAGATGAGAATGATAAACCCCTCTACCATTACAGATTGGATGTATTGTGGTATTACATTGGATAAATGGAGATTCCTGGATCAAATACTAAACGATTTAAATTTTTACCAAAAATTGCTGAAATAGTTTTAATTTTCCCACACAGTAACGCAGAATTAGAAAGAATCTTCAGTATTGTCAAGAAAAACAAATGAACTGAAGGATCTTAATTGGAAATAGCTGGGACATTGTCAAGTATACTAGGAATGAAAACTATGTATCAACTAACAAAATCAATTACTCCATGTTATAATTGAGACCAGACAATGAAATATTACAAACATAAAATTTTTATGTTTAGTGTAAAGTGTTATTGCCTTCAGGTGGTGTTCATTTATCAATGTCAATGCTAAAAGACCTTTATTATTTTTCTCAGATATATATGTACAATTATGCATGTATGTTTTATTTTAAGATAACTGTAGTTCATCTTGTTTTCTGCATCATCGGTGGTAAAAGTGTTTCTTAATATCAAATAAGGTTTTAATACTTTTGGACAAAAAGTCAGTATTCACTAAATTGAAAACTCAAAAATCTAATGAAACATATCTTTTTTGAAACTTTTATTAGCTTTTGAAATACATTGTCAAATCAGTACTTTTGCTGTTTTTGGTGTCTTGTTTAATTTTTAACATTTTAAACGTTTTATTGATTATCTTTACATGGTTTACCAAACCGAATTTGTTATTTTTTCTCAATTTTAAATTTCTCAAGGTTTTTGTTTGAATCTCAAGTTTTTTGGAAAATTTTTTTAAAAAATCTCCAGGTTTGCACAAATAAAAAGTGGCAGGTCTATAGCATTCATCATAGATTTCCAACATCCTTCAGTCTGCCTACCTAATTAAATTTGGCTAGCTCAGTCAGAAGAGGGTTACAGAAATTTAGCTTGTAAAAAAATTGCACAAGCCCCAAAAATATCTTCTTGTAATTAGTTCCATACGAGTCTTAGGAAATTCCAGAAAAATATTTTTGGTCTCAAAATTTGCTTCCCATTAACAATTCATTGAGATTTTTCAATAAACACAAAAAACTCCAATATTTGAAAATAGCTCAAAAACTTTGGAAGTTTTAAATATCATTTTTGGATTGCTTTAGTTCCAAAACTTACTTTTATCAATTTTTAACCTTATAGCATGTTTTCTCATTTTTAAGGGGGATTTAGTTAAGATGTGAATCGTGCTGCCAAATCGTTAAAACGGAATATCTCAAGAACAGTAAGGCTTTTGGCTCAAATTTTGATAGGAACTCCATATCTATCAGATGTTTAACTGGTCCAAAAATAAATAGCAATCTTTTGCCTCTGTCTGCTACTTCTCCATTCAGTTTACCTTATGAAGTCTATTTCCAATCAAACTCTAGCCATCAGTGTTATTGCTTTGGCATTATAATGTTTTACAGATTTC
>JAUZNK010022656.1:0-20406 GCA_035046665.1 Euphysa ruthae | reverse complement strand
TTTGTAATATATATATATATATATATATATACTTAATTTTAATTTTTTGCTAACATGTTTTATTGTTATGATTTGTAACAGGATGCTTATTTATAGCAGTCATAATATTTTGGTTGAAAAGATTTAGGAATGTGGTAGAATAATAATAATGATGAGATGTGTAACATCCTATATAAATTGTCAATATCTTACAAACATGTGTGTAATTTTTTTGAAAACAAAACAGAGCAATGTATTCCCTGGTACTTTTGTTCCTCAATACTTTATGCATCTCAGTTGTCTCATAATTTAGTTTTCATATTTTGTTTGGTACAAGCTCACACAAAAGATATTTTTTCATCGTCACCAGGAAAAAAAAAAAAACTACTAAAATAAGAAAAAATAAAAATTAACAAGGTTAAACTCGTGCAACGTTGTCAATCTCTGTCAATTTCAAGTTTTTCTTTTTAAATTACTAGTCAGCCGCCTTAGCCAGTTGAGTATTGTAATATAGACCTTTCGATTTTTGTCTGCAGATAGCTGTGAAATATACGTCTTGCACATTTTTTCTATTAGTTTCTTGTTTCAAATCCAAATTGTAGTTCTAAAAGTTTCTTTGGCTGTTTTAATATCAACACGGGCAATGACACATTCAAGAATTTTTACAATTTAAGTAAAGATTAAAGTTTCATTCGAATGTGTTGATTCGAATTGGAATCCTCACCTTGCAACTAAAATTTATAGCTTAATTCTTTTTCTTAGGGAGGGACTAGGCTTAAAGTCTCAAATTAAATTTCATAAAAAATTTAGAACTAGGAATATAAATGTCAGGTTGCAGTCGTTGTTTGCATATGTTAATTAGTAATTTACTCACTGCAATCAAATGTTTTGATCTCGAACACCCATTTTTCGCCAGCCCTTTGACCTTGCCAAGACGAGACGAGAGTCCCTAAAGGTATGTCACTTGAAGTTATCTTAAGACCCTTCCCCCTTCCACCCTCTTTTTCCACTGAATATAGCTATTTATTACAAAGAATTGAGATTTCAATTAAATTTTCATTTTTCACAAAAATTTTTTTACAAAATTATAGTCTATATCTATAAAGTCTGCAAACTATATTTATTTTGCGAACTTTTCAAACAAATTTTTAAAAATTAAGTAAGATATTTTAAACAAGAGATAAAGTAAAATTTTAAAATGATTTTTTTTATGATAAATTTTTCTTAAAGGATAAAATTAAATTTCATAAAAAAACAAACTTTACAATTATCTCTTATGCTGTTGTTGCAAGCTTACCTACGGTGGACCACATAAAAAGAAATATCCGAAATTAAGGAATTGATATGAATCACCTTATCCAATAGCTAGAGGAGCAATGCCACAACTTCCTGTCCAATTTCAACAAACTCAAAATGGAGAAATATTTCTTTTGTTTGATAGTGGTATTGGAGATAATGATAGAATGTTAATATTTGCTACCAAACAGACCTTCTTCGACGTCTGGCTGAATCAGGATTGGTATAACCATGTGACTTTCAAAGTTTGTCCTAAGGCTGGCAGACAAACCTACAGTGAAGATGTTGACACAGTTATAAACTATTTCGGAGACGCTTATATTGGCAGGTTTCTTCTAAATGGCCCTCGAGCAGTACCAACTTTTGCTATCGAAATGTGGAACATGTTCCACTGAACTGCTAAAAAAAATCCCATGAACTAACAATAACATTGAAGGTTGGCACAATAAGTTTCATGGTATATGTGTCAGCTATCATCCGAAATTTTGGAAATTTCTGAGAATGTTAAAAAATTCCGAATCACTTGATCGATTGGTCATTGTGCTGAAGCAGGGCATCCACCACTTGTTCAAAGGAGACGTTGTTTAATTATTAACTAGAGGATCTTAAAAATTGTGGACGACTTTGCAAATAGAGAATATATCCAGTAACTTAGAAGTATTGGATACAGATATAGGCTCTTCATTCATTGTTTTTATATTTAAAAAAGCAATTCCATTTGAAATTTCTTGTAGTTCTGGGATACTATTTTTACTCATTTTGTTTAATTTTTTAATTTGCAAAATATAGTTTTGTGTTGATTGTCACTGAAAAGAAAAATTTCTCGTAAAACAACATGCTTTATATATCTCTATAATTTTTTGGGGGCAATTATCTTGGAATCTTCAAAATAACATTGTAATAAAAAATGTTTTTTGACTCTTTTTTTTTAGATTAAAGGACGAATATCTCAATTTGAATTTGAATTAATTCTTTGATTATTGTATGTTTTGTCGTGTTTTGACAATTTTTTTTTGCGAATAAATATAAATAGTATAGTAATTATTAAGTCCAGTAAACTGTTTTTTTTTTTTTTCAGGAAATGCGTTTGAAGGGCTTTAAAATCAAATGAGGGCAGTTTATTTTTTTCAATATCTCTTATTTTTATTTTCACTTTTATGCTACTGCCAGATCTGGAGTCATGATATCAGTATAGTTCTCTCTAAAATCAGTGTTTGAAAAGAACACATCAAAGAATCACTGCTTGATGAAAGTTAGATTATATCCTTGTTACCAATTTCTCTGCTATATGTTTTAATGAGTAATGTTCCTGGTTTAGGTTTTGGAGATTCAGAGGGATGGCCAATTGAACAAGGTAAGAGTATAAATCAAGTGACTAAATATAATATGTTGATGCCACTGAGGTAGTCAAATATAAAATGCCATAATTTTAGAATTGCTGGCCAATTTTTGAATTTCAGGGGAAAAAGAAGAAGAAAACTGTTTCATTTTTCAAAAGCAATTCTTTGTCTATAAATTGAAAAAAAACTTGCTATTTCTTCATCATTTAGATATTTATAATATAATATTAAAATGCTGGGATGAGTTCGTTATTGTAAACTGTTGTGTGAAATCCATTTTACCAAAATTTCATAATTTCTTGATTTCTCAAAATTTTATTGAAGTTTTTTTTTTTTTCATTTTGCATGACCTAGTTTCTGGTTTATAAACCATAATATGTATCTATCTCCCAATAATTGATTTATCAAAAATACATCAAAAATGATTTAAACCTAAATCTCTTAAATGTGTATATTGCAATATCTATGCATACCAACTGGAAATTACTTTCACTCTATTAATAAACAGTGTTCCCATCAAGAATTTTTTTAAATAAACTTGGTCAGTTAATTCCAGGGGACTGAGAATTAGTGTGGTTTTTGATGCAAGATTTTAAATTTGTCAAAAAAATTTTCTGGAAAAAATTATAGAAACTCTGAATTATTTAGGGAGATCAGCTTTTTGTAAAAAGTGCATCTCAAAAGAAATTTTTTTCTCCTGTTAAAATATGTTATATATGATCAGCCTCATAATGGATCTTTTTGTAAAGAAGTTGAACCGGTACAGTGTAATGCTTGTCTTGCAATTACCGGAGCTATAAGAGAAACGTCGAGAGTTAAATTTACCGGGAGCTTGACTTAGAGAGTTTGCGGGATAGACATTGGTGACATAGGTTAGTTTTCTTTTATAATATAGTGAGGGAAAATGCTCCTAAATATTTAATAAATTTTTTACCTACATTTGTTCAGTTGTGAATTGTTAATTGTCGTAATTTATTTAATGTTTTTGTCTCTTGTTACAACTATTTTAGTAACTCTTTTTTTCTTTTTTCTACAAAAGAATGGAACAAACTTTATCTTGTTATAAGGCAATCTATATCTTTCTCCTTTTTTAAGATATCTCTTCTCCATTTTGTTCGTCCCAAGCCATTGCCTGTTTTTAATATTGTGGATCTTCAAGGTTTAATGCTTCTCACTCATTTAAGAGTTGGCTTTAGTCATTTAAAAGAGCCTAAATATTGTCATAACTTTGCTGATACGCTTGTTCCTCTTTGTATATGTGAAATCTTAGAATCTGAAACCACCGAACATTTTCTCTTACTCTTTTTTTTTGTACTCAAAACAGAATACTCCTCCTTGACAACATTGTTTAATTAATTGGAAGTATATCAAATCTCTCTGATGCGAATTTCGTGCATATGTTACTACTATATGGTAATGAAAAGTTTGACCCGGACATTAATCTCTCGAATCTTAAAGAATCTATCTTTTATCTAACAGTGTCATGGAGATTTGATTTACCGGTTTTTTCTTGAATTTTTTCCCTTTAGCTTACCTATTATTTTTATTTTACTGGTAGTTAGGTTTGTCTAACACCTAGTATGTATTGTGTACCATATGTTTTATAACATTTTATTCTATTTATGCACATGTCCTTTGTAAATTTGTGTTAGTTCTTAGGAAAAAAAAGGCCTCATAAAAATCCTAAATGATCCTAATATTTAACTTAATTTAATTTAATCAATACTTAATTTATGTTATGTGAGACTTCCTTAATTGATTATTTGATCTTAAAGTATTTTAAAGTGAATTTTGATGTTATTACAAAACAATTCATTGATTTAGAAGTATGGTTTTTAGTAGTTACAATAATATGCAAGTTAAAAAGTTTAAAAAAACTAAAAAACTTTAATAAGTTAACTTTTTTACTTGTTAAATTTTCCGTGTGCAAATTTCTAAGTTCTGGACTTTCGCTTAATATTTAATTATAACATTGCCGTTTTGTTTCTTCACTGACTTCGTTTTTTTGTATTCGTTTTTTTAATTTTTTTGATGAATTTTTCAACAATACTTTTGAATTTTTTATCGAAAATAAAGAATTACATTTACAAATACAAAACATGCTTTTTCTGTTCTTCTTGTCTGAAATTATATTGAATTTGAATTTTAGTTAACTTAGTGTTTATTTTCTGTTTATGTAGATATTTTACTCATTGTAAAATTTTTGTTTAAACATACATTGCCATCATGGTTTATTTGTGAAAACTGAAATAGTTGATTTTAAATTAAATCAACCCTGGTAGCATAAATAAATGCTCATTTCTGTTTCTGTTATGCTGTTTCCAATAGGGATTGAAATTCTTACTTTTCCTTTTTGAGCTTAGAAAATTTGAGCCATTCCTTGAAGAAATTAACATATCAGCTAGTTAAATTAAAACTTAATTGTAAAGTTAAAGAAAAGTTTTGTTAATTTCTCTGTACAGGATACAGTAGTTCATAGAGCCTTCTTTGAACAATAAGGTTCATTTAAACCTACAATAATAATTTGTCTCATTTAAATTCCTATCATATTTCCATTATTTGTTTCATTTGTACATGGTATTTATTCAGGATTGGTTGAAGATAGTAAAGTAGCATATGAATGGCTTCTTAAAAAAGCTGGCAGAAGAGCTGTGTACATTTGGGGTCATTCTCTTGGTAGTGCGTAAGTTATAATTTTTTAAAATACCAGATAGATAATTTTATTAAAAATTCAAAGATGTGCCTGGATAGTTCTTTTGTAAAAATTTTAAAGTTGAATTTTCACTTTGAAGTAATTCCGCTTGTTCAAAAAACAGTTGATTATTTTTGAGCCCTCGGCAATCAGGCTATGTGTACTGCATTTCTTAGAAAAAGTTAAATTTATTTAATATGAAAATTATTTATTTAGGACAGTCAGATTTGAGCCTCTAAAATTGAAGTACGAATTACACTATAATTTATGAAAATAAATTCTGCGCTTTATCCTGCTCACATTTGAAAGACGATTTGTTGCCCTAAAATTTTTTTCTAAAATTTTCACGCTGCTGACTGTAAGCTTTTAGAAAATGTTCAAAGAAATTGCTTTTATTGTTTACAAGAACACAGTGCATAACAACTTCTGTAAGTGGTCAAACCCTTTAACTTGTCAAGCCTTGTGATACATCTTGGTAACCCTTGACACCAACATCACATCACCTACTGAGAGGAGACAATAGAAATTTTAAGATATTGCTTTTTTATGTCAAAATATTCGTAATCCATAAAGTAAATCTAATAAAGTAATCCATAAATCTCAAATTTTTGTACGTTCTTTGCTATAAAAAAAAAAAAAAAAAAAAAAAAAGGATATAGTTCTTCAAATAGTTTCAGTACAGCATACATCCATCTACTTCTTAGATTGTTTTTATATTGTATAAGTTGTATAAGACAACAATTTCAAAATTTTTGCAAAATTAAACAGCCGTACATTACAATTTTTGACCCAATTGGCCACTTGTAGAAAAATTATTTTTCTCTGTACTGAGCCCTAATATGAAAATTTCTTTAATTGAAAATAAAATTTCTCAAAATTGTTTTGTTCAATTTTAATTAAGTCAGAGGTCATATTTTAAATCATTTGTCTATCTATCAAATAGTTTTATTTTTTGGTATTAGGCTTCGTGATTTGCATAGATAGTTTTTTTAATTTTTGTTAAAAACAATTTTGTTATTATTATTATTTTTTTTTAATATGCCAAATAGCGCATTTTTTGTCTTATTTGACCAACTATCGAAAAATCCTTTTTTGGTCAAAAACAAGTTAATGGTACATAGAGGGCATTTTTGACTTTGTCCACTCAAAAAATTTTTGTTTTTCAGTACTAAAGCAAATAATTCTTCTTTTTTTTTTGAAAAAGTAAAATTTTTGAAATTTTGTCTAAAATATTTATTTTTATTTTTTTTATTTCTTAACATTTTGAAGTATTTTTCTCTTTTGATTTCCATTTTCATGTTATTACTCTCCAGAAGCCTATAGTAATACTATATATTGAAGATTATTATTATAATATTTTTATTGATACATTGGACTAGCTAAATAAATGGTAGGGAACATAAAACAGGCTACTCCACAATCAGTTTTGTTTATTGATTAAACTTTTGAAATTCCTAAGCAAAAAAGCAGCATTTCTACGAGGAGAAATCTGAAAACTATTAAAATCAGAAATATCAGTTTAAATATTGCAGAATCATCATTCATAAAAACTAACATGTATGTTATTTTATATCTTTCCTGTCTATTGGAACCTTTATTTAACCTAGCTTCAGACTCACAATCATCAAATGAAACTAACTTAATGGATTGACCTTTTAGTTAATGTGTTTTTTTGTTTGTTTTTCTGCTGTTGGTCTTGTTAGTTAAAAACCTAACAGTGATAGTTATGATAATTAACAAAATGCAATCTTTTATTCAATGTTTGTTTTAAAAGTTTATTTTAACTGTATTTAAAATTTTAGGTTCCCCTTTGAAACTCATTCGTGTTACAATTCTGTAACCATAAGAATCATGCTTTTTTAACTACCTATACAATATAATATTTTCAAAGGGCGTTCAGCATTCCCAAACTCCCCACTGTTAAGTATAACACCTGCATGCATTATAAATGACCTCCGCTAATTAGTCAAAGAAAATTACATTTAGTCGTGAAATAATGAGAGATAATGTTCTATTTTTAATAATTTCCACCCTGTTCAAGAAGATTACGTTTATTTCAGGTTTACTTTCCTAAAATATGTTGAAAAAAGATGTTTCACACGTGAAATTTAGTAACCCTGAAAATTTGTACAATATTTATTGCACAATTTTAACTTGCATTAATTCACTATTAGCTCTCTTTTCTTTTTACTTCTTTTTTTTTTCTCTTTAATGACACATAAATATGGCATTTGGATGTCTGATATTTAATGGAAATATTTACCTTACCAACAGCTCAATATCACTTTTTTTTATTAGCGTTGCAGTACAGTTAGCTTCCCTGTTAAATAGTGAGAGTAAGAATTAATTTCTATTTGTATTTCATTTTAAAAGAAATCATTAGATTCGGTGTATGGGAATTTAATTTAAAAAATATAGGTTGGTTTGTGGCTTGTTTGAGTACCCTTTTCTATTTACGCCATTTTTCAATCAACTTTTATCCTTATTTGCCTATCTGTTCTTTATGACACTGTTTCACATGTAGTTAAAAATAACATAAGCAAAATTTTTTTAGCTTTTTTCAAAGTCGTTTGTTCTTATTGTAATATCTTTTTTATTAAGATTTTAATCGCATTAACCATTTTTTTTGTAATTCTGTATTTTGTTGTATGTTGTTGACCACGGAGATTGCTAACATAATCCTGACAACTATACTCCAATATTCATTGCCATATCATTAGCCTAATTTAGTCAATTTATCTCAAAAATAATTAAACTAAAATAAGCTTTTGTTTTATTATTATTATTGTAATTATTTGGAGGTTGGTAGAATTGGGATTTACAAAAGAAATCGCCCACCATAAAAGGGTAATAAAATGCTTTATTAACTTTTTTTTTGGTTTTTATTCACAGATATGCAAATAATACTGAATAAAATTTATAGACAGGGATTTTTCTCAAACAAACTCACAAATTCCCTAACCAAAATATTTTTTACAGCTTATATACGTGAGATTCATTTTCCAAGACAGGCCAATTATTTTTTATGTCTTTTCATGGCGTGAAAAATAAATGTCTTTAAATGGTGTCATGTTTAAAATCATACAAAAGATCTGGTCATTCTAAGCATAAAACTTAAAAATACTTATACTCCTACTTGATTCTTTCAAAAGTTACAACTATTATAAGTTTTTTATGATGTCATCATATTTGGAAGAGGAATGTTGTCAAGTTTTGGGCTTTTTCAGCATGAAAACTTATTTGTGGCATAATAGTCAAAAAGTGATTTTTGTTCCTTGGGTGGGAAACGTTTTATAAGATTGAAATAAGTATTGAATTCTTTGCCTGCGATTGGTAATTTATTGCAAGTTTGAGAGAAAGATTTTCTCAACTCCAGTTATAATAAGCTATGTTAAAGAAAGGTGGAGTTTGACATCATCTTCAATAGAAATGTTTTGCTGTAATCACGAGGAAGCAGACAAAAGGCTTTTTGTTTTAGTATCAAAGGATTCTAATGTACTTATATTAATGGTAAATCTGTATGCTAAGTTACGCCCTGCATGCGATTGGTTCATGAAGATAGACAAAGGTGAATTGTTAATGTTAAAAACATTGTAGAGCATTTTGGTCAAAATATATGTATACATCTTTTAAATTTACACTGTCTTACTTGTTGTGATACGACTTCCTATCTCTATGGTGTTGCAAAAGTAAAAGTCCTAAGAAAATTCAAAAAGATTCAAATTTATTAAGTCTGCTAGAGAACTTTGGAAACAACGAAGAATTTGACATTCATACACAGCAATGTGTTACAAAGTTTTTCCAACTTGTTTGCTATGTTGTTGGCAAAAACAAGACTGGTCGAAATAAGAGTCCGACTTTACAAAGCAATGAGAACAAAGTTGTTTTTGACTTTACCCCTGGATCATGATTCTCTCGTTCAATATCTACAAGCATTACATCAGTTTTATGATTTGCTAAGATTCTAAGAAAAGTAAGTTACTGAAATTCAATACAGCAACAATGGATGGAAAGAAGTAAACGATGATGATGCGAAGTGAGTAGTACCAATATGGTTCAAAGGTAACACAGGCTATGATTTATTTTAGTTTACAAAATTAAATCTTGAAGATTTAATTTTGATTAAGAGATAGCAAAGAGTCTAATTGGGCACCATAAGCATATTTTAATCATTTAAACATTATATTTATAGTTTGTCTAACAAGATGTACATGATCTATGTTTTATAAAGATCAACTAACTGGGTATATTAACTGATTTGGACTAAATTATTCAATGCCATGTAAAACATTCCACTATATTAAACGAGTTCCCGTATGAAAAATTATCAATTTCCGATTTTTAACATATTTTGTTTTTGCCTCATTTGGTCATTATAAAACTTTTCCAACCAAAGGAACAAAAATCACTTTTTTGACTAATATGCCGCAAATGAGTTTTCGTGCTAGAAAAGTCCAAAACGCTATACTTGACAATAATTTTCTTTTTCTGCATTATTTACATATCTAATTAAAGGGAAAAAAATTATTAAAGCCTTTTATTAACCTTTTATGGTAGGCGATTTACTTTTGGAAATCTCATTTCTTCCAAATTCCATATAAATCATATTACGCAACAATAATAATGATAAAACCAAAGCTTATCATAGTTTTAATAATTTTGGAGCTAAATTAGGCTACTGATAATGCAATGAATATTGGAGTATAGTTGTCAGGATTATGTTAGCAACCTCCATGGTCTTATTTTATCCATTTTAGAAAAAATTAACTTTTTTTCTTTTTCGGTTGGTTTTGCTTAGATTCTCGGCTGAACGGGGTGATATTAGATGCGGCTTTCAATAATATTACAGATGCTATTATGGCCAAGTCAGAATTAGCTGTAAGAGACTTTTATATAAATATTATATATAATTTCTTTATTTTTTTGGAAGCGTTGGTCTAATCTCGCATTGCCAGTTTGTCCAAAATGAATCGCTCTGTGCATTCATTCACCAATAATGTTCAATTCTTTTTTTAAAATTGGCTAAAAGGTTATCAAACTATAGTCAAAGAAAATGGAGTTCCACATCTTCGGAAAAAAAATTCTTTTTTAATTTGTTATTTGTTGTTAATTTAGTCCATTGAAGTTTGTTGTGAATTGAAGATGCGTGGTCTGATTTTCATTTTTTATAAATTATTATACCTATATCTGAATGGTTGAGAAGCTCAGAAGCCTGGACTTCATAAAACCATAGATTTTTTTAAACTTATATAATCTAAAAAAAAAATTGATGATGGTAAAAATTCATTAATAAAAGGTTAGCGCATTTTCTTTTGAATTATTTTCATTTTTCTAATGTTAAAACCTGAGTATTTTACAACAAGATAGCTGCACAACAACGTTTTTTTATATTTAGCGATGCCTAATTATATAAAAATTACATTAAATACATAGTTCGTATTTTATGTTGTTTTGCAAAGACCAAAACTTATCATTCTTACCTAAAATTGAAATATTAAAGAAACTTCGTATAGGTAAGAAATTTGGTGACTTTTTGTTATTTGGAAATCATGGAGAAACTTTATAATTGATGGAATAATTAAAATTTGTTTCCATTATTAGCTCACAACAGTTTTAATTAAATAACACTGAACAAGTAACTGTTTTTGAATTAGATCAATATATCTCCCAATCTTTCTATTAAACAGTTTATTGGATCAATAACACATTCTTGGACTCCAAATCTATTATAGCCGCTTATATATCTTCTACCAAATTGTGAAAGCTACTTAGACGACATTCGGACAGTCATGCAAAGTTCGTATTGGTATGCAACTTTTTTTTAAAGTTTTTTTGGAGCGATTCTAGAATACCCACTTTTTTATACTTTAAATATGATTTTTATGTTTTTATGATTGCTCCGTATTAGCATCGTCATAAACATTTTAAAATGAATATGTATGTGTGTATGTATGTATGTGTGTATAAAGTATATATAAAAAAAGTGGCAAGGTATTCTAGAACGTAGCCATTTTTTTAATTGAAATTACCAGGTCGTTTATAATTTTGTTGAACCATGAAATAATCTGACCATGATATCATGTAGGAATCCAGCACTTTTACATCTTCCAAAAATAAAATTATTTCATATAGCTGATGGGAATATCTTGATTTTCTGTGTTCCATTTTATTGAATTTTCACAATACTACAATGGCTCTTCATAAGCATTCATAATCATTTCCTGAGTTATTAATAGTTCTCCCTACACAAAGGTCTTAATACCTGGTGTTGTCTTTTTACAAGTACACCCTTTTTTTATATAAACAACTTATTTTTTAAATTTTGCCCCAAAAGTTATTTAGCTCACCAGAAAAAAACTCCTCAAAAGGTTTTTAAATTGTTGTTTATTTCCAGCTTAATCAGAAAAGTGTTATAGAACAGATTATAGTCTCAGATACATTCCTAAAGTGGGTCAGATTAGTTAAATATTTTTCAGAGTAGAGTGACTAACACTGTGCAAGGTTTAAAGTGTTGCAAATCAATTTAAGTGTGTAAACACAACAATAGATAGCGATGTTATGTGTTTAAAAGGAATGTCGGATGCATGTGGCTTGCTGTTTGCACTCTTGTAATTTTAAATCTTATTCAGCTATTTTAACAGACTTATTATGCTTCTTTCCATGGATTGTAGTAAAATTGGACAAAACAGTTATCTCTGGGAGTGTTTGGTTTCACAAAAACCGTCACTAAAGATGGGAGACATGAAATAGTAAACATTCCGGAAGTAGCAGAAAAACGAAAGCCATTCACGTGTGAAATATGCCAGTAAGTGTTTGGTAATGCCTCGAGCATTACCAAACACTTCCAAAGTGTACCAAAGTGTACAGCGAAACAAGTGTGAACCAAAAGAGGCATACCGTGAGAAAAAAAAGTGGCATTCTGCACTACGCACTACATGAGAGATTGATCAGAACAGGAGAATCAGGTCTAACTTTTGATAGCAAATGGGTTTACTAAAAGCCTAGCCAAAGGTTCATTGTTGATCAGTGTCCTTTGCCATTTGCATTTCAGTGCAAGAAAACATGAATTCCTCAGAAGGATAAAAAAGTGTGGTTAACTAACCTATTTCAGAAAAACGTTTCTGCTCTCTTAATATTTGTTTCTGATCAGTGGGAAAGCAACCCAGAATCTCAGTCATATTTCGTGGAAAAGGTATGCGCGTCTCTAAAATTGAAAAATAATCTTTGGATTCTGATGTAGATGTATACTTTCAACCTAATTAAATGGAAAAAAATTAAAGGGATAAGCCTAATACAAACCTGTGTTACCTGGACAGAAAAACCCCTGAAACCAACAGTAAAATATGAAGATCGTTTTTTTTTTTTTTTTTTTTTAATTTCTTGACAACTTAGAAGGTCAAAAGGCTGCAAAGTTTAAAAGCGCAGTTTCAGAATGTGGTGGTTTAGTATGGTAAGGCTTGGCTAATGCCACTGATATATGGCAGCCAGTTGACACTGGATATGGCCGCATCATTAAAGCACTTATTAAGCAGCTTTTCATCATTATCTGGATGATGAATTGAACTTAGAACGGTGGTATGAAACCTCAACTTTTACAGCTTCTGAAAAGCGTATTTTGATCACAAAATGTGTTGGCAACTGGAGATCTAGGAGACTACAACTCCAAATATGATAATCTGTGATACCATTTGTTCCAAAAAACTGTGATTGATATTAGTTGACAGATAAAAAGATAATATCATTACACCAGAATGTCTGCCTAACTATTCAGTTTTCCCCCCTTCTGTGTTAAATTCCCAGCCAGTTGGAATTGGTAGCACTGTTGAGTAGTCACAGGAAGCAAAAGGAACCAGATGATTTTGATGGGGAAGAAGAAAATGTTGAAGTTGTGAACTCATATGAGGATGGTGGTAGAAATGTATTTGATTTATTTTTGAATGATGTGTCTTCAAGTTAATACGAACTGCAGAAACATTCCATAACTTTTTCATAACCAAGGCAGTATGAAAGCAGTTTATGATAAAAATTATGTGGTGCTGTGTTAATTTCAATGTCTTTTGTAAAAGGTCCACCAAACTCAGTTCTGTCACCAAAATATATTTGTTTCTTGCCCTTTAAAAAAAACCTATAAAGAATTTGAGAACCATTGGGATTTCTAATCTCAGCAGATCTTATAGTTCTCATAATTCATAAAAGTAACATGACTGAAAATTTATCTTCTCTCTGTTTCATGGAAATTTCCCAAGGTTCTTGTCACTAAGTACATATTCGAATCATCTCCATGTTGATTTTAAGAGTTTGCTTGTTTCTTCTGTTTCTTCTTACAATCATATTGTTGAAACAATGTTTAGGCATTAATGTGTATTAATTATTCAATATCTTTTTTGCGGAAAGCCATGCTTTTTGCAGATGGTGTAGAGGAAGACGATGCTATATGCATGCAGCTAGAAAATCAGGCAACCAGAAATGCAGCGATTAAATAGTACAATATTATTTATATAAATATTATTGTATGTAATATTAAATGAAAACATTGATGAAAAAACAGCCTCTGTTGCCATTCACACACAACAACACTGAGATCTCATTGTGCTGAACCTCGTTGTTCCTGCTTTATCTGCTAACATAGCGGTTCATATTCATATCGTGTGAATCGAATTGAATCATACGTACCTTTTTTCATGTGTGAAAGTAACCTTTCTTTTTCGATGTTGCCAAGGCTAATCGAGTTTGGAAAACACTTTGTTTTAAGACACCAACGCATTCAAAAGATTATATAAAGAAATTTTGGTTGGCAATTTTTCACTAACCACTGCTGCGTTTAAAATCGCCTATGGGATATAACATGTTTATCATATGAGGATTGTTGCTGCTTTGATTACAACACTATTTAGTATCAAGATAGATGAGTGCACTTCCAAAATTGGTATCAAAGTGTTTATTGTAATAGTAATGTACTTCGACAGGATGTTGGGCAGATCAGTCATCCAAAATTACAATTCAATAAGCTTTGATTAATGCTGATGCTTACACAATCACAGGCAATTTAATTGAAATCTCATTTCTAATCTGATTGATTGTGTTATATTGGTGGGGATACATCCCATGACATGCATCGTTCATGTAAATCTCTTGCTATCAGTTTTGGAAACCATTGAGAAATTTGTCAATGACTTAAACAACCATTCCAAATGATCAAGAAATATACACGATTCCTTGAGGGATGTTTACCTTATCACAGGAAAAAATTTCCATAAGCCTCCAGAGAGAACAGACTATCTATGCATGACTGTTGTGTCATCATGTTGCCAATGATGATGCCTCTGTGCATACTTTATTATTTCTTCATTCCTCCTAAAGCTATTGGCGATAAAATTGGAAATGATATGTATCAAGACGATTATGAAAAATTGCTGAAGGAAAAGGATTTTGATCAACGAGATATAGCTGCTACCAAAGAAATAAATAAGCACAAAGATGGCAATAAAAATATGATAGAAGATAGAGTAAGACGGAAGGAAGGAATTTCTGAAAAACTCTAGGAAATGTCAGACAAGACTCAACTCTTCATGCAACAATATTTATCCAATGTTCCAGTCGTTTTTGCTAGTGTTTGAACTAAAGTCTCCTCAGGTTCACAAGTTTTACACGAAAATGGTTGAGGTCTTGCAACAATTCCTTTCTGCGTTTATGAAGTGTGAACTTCTAAGAAAATCTTCAGGTAAACAATTAAAGAATTTAGAGATAATGGAAAGAGGAGTTCGAATGAAAGAATGTTTTATTGTGCAATATTATGGTATGGTGAGAGATTAATGAAGACGATGAAGCAGAAGGGCAAAGGTGACACAGTGGAAGAATTTCAAGAACAGATTGAGGACATTATATATCAAATGCGGAAAATATTTACCATCTAAAGTGTCAATTAACCTGCCTGTTCTGAAGTATCATGGTACCCTCAATCTAATGTGTATCGGAGAATGCAGTAATTATAAGTATCTGAAACAGTTAGCAGATTTTTTCCCACACATTGTTGATAACGATGAAAAGATAGACTTCAACTGCTAGTAATATACAGCTCAATAATTTCCTGCCCACCCCTCCATCCTCACTTTGTACTTGAAAACAATATGGAAGTTCTACTAGATGAATAGTGGAATAAAGTTACGGCATGAAATTAACACCTCAATAAAACAGGTTATGGCTGAAGGGTACAGCTGGTGACTCTTCGGAGAGTTTTTCCAAGCAAATTATTTGATCCTAATAAATCGTTACACAGTTTAGACCCACTTCAGTTTGTTTTACTTTTTTTTGAAAAAATTTTTCCAGACTGGGTGTAAAATTGAATCGATTTGAAAGACCAAACCTTTTTGCGGAATGAATCTCTTGATATTTTTCAAAGTCCAACAATGTTTTTTTGGCGTTGAACCTGAAAATTCTTCAAATTTAACTGAAATATGCATTCAATTTAGACAGTGTTATATCAGTAATTTCCTAGACTATTTTTTAATCCATACTAATATGATTTAGTGTGTTGTCAAGCATAGTTGAATTTTCTGTGAAAATATATGCTGGGATTGCAATTTCTAGGCATCTAGAAATCTAAAATTTTCCCGGTGCTCTCTCCCTGAACCCTGTATGGGGGCTTACAATGCCGACCCACCCAGCTCCACCCCCCCCTCTACCAAAAAAAAAAAAAAAAAAAAAAAGGAAGCTGTTTTCACGCTCGGCATGAACATCAATTTGAGGTTCCAGCCTCACAGACAAACAACTGTTTTCATCCATCCCTGCATTATAAAAATATTTATCTTTTAATGAATATTTACACATACTAACTATCAGGAAACCATGCTGTTTTTTTGTAAGCTTTACACACATATTGAAGAGGTATTTCAAATAAACGTTAATATTTAGCTATTTTATAGGATTCAAAGAGTAACATCACCAATACTTATTCTTCACGACATCAATGATGATTTGATAGACATAAAGGTGGCTAGAAAGGTAGATGTTATCTCATTACAAAGCTTATTGAGTTGTGTTTTTCTTGCATTCATTTTTCCACATTTCAAATTAAAATATGAGGCCTCAAAATACTGACCTAATTTATTTGCTTGTGACTAGGCTCTTATTATGTTTTTTTTTTTTAATCTAATATATCCCTTTCTCCTTCCTCTCATGGTGCATGTCTGATTGAATGATTAAACAGATATCGTTGCTTGTTTATAATTATTGATAGGAAATATTGGAATCTTTTTCTTTTTTTTTGATTTAGCTATATTTGTCAGCAAAAGAAGTAGCAACCACAAATGTACAAATGGTAGAATTTGACGAGCAGCTTACTCATTTTTCCATCCATGCTTCGAAAGATATGGAGAAAATTTTGACGTAAATAATTTTTACCCACTTTGTTATTTGTAAACTTTTGCCACAAGCATCGAATGCTTTTTGAGTCCCTGGTGAAACCGATGTCCGTTTATACATAATAATTTTTGTCGGAATCCGTTATAATTTTTTACTAGAATTTGTTTCAAAAAGGATAACTTTTAGTAGCACTTTTGATAACTTATAGAAGGCTTTTATTTTGTTTCAATGAATACAATAAAAATTTTACAAACCATGAAATAGAAATAAAACTGCGACATTGTTTAAAATGGGATCAATTTCAATGTAAAAATTTTTCTTTAAAATCTTTTTGAATTATAGTGCATTACTTTTTGCTGTTGCACAAAAAAGCCATCTTTAAATAAACAATTCTTGAGAAATTCGAACTCTTCTTGGAATTATTGACATGTGGTAATTTCGAAACTATCCAAACTGTTTGCTCTGATGTTGAAATAACTGAGACTTACTGAAATGGACTGTTTCACACAATTTAATTAATATTAGCTACAGTAATTTAAATGTGTTAAGGTTGTTTATAAAAAGGGTTGTAAGACGGCGTGTTACTAAAAAAACATTGCAAATGAAGTTTTATATCGAAATTTTGGACAATTAGTTAGGTTGTAGAGTCCAAACCTGATGAATAGGTTTGTCATTATTGTCACTCAGAATGCATATCTCAATAGTAGAGTTTTTATGACTTGTCTAAGTTAAGTTTGCTTTCAATCTTTTCAATTATTCTTAAATATAACTCAGATTAACCCTATCTATGGCGGAGGTTTATCGTCACCGGACAAACTAAAGTCTTGATGTAACTGATATTTAACTATTTTATGTAACAGATATATAATTACGTAATTTTGTAAGGCATAATGGGTGAAAAAGAAATGTTCTCTGAATAATTATATAAAACTATTTTGTTGATATTATTATCTTGAAATTTCTATGTGCTTCACCTAGAACCATCATTCTCTTCTTTCTCGATGCATAAAGGAGTCAATCCCCACCTTAATTTTACCATCTTTTTGCATTATTTTGTTTTAGGGAGTTTGTAAAAAGAACATAATTACGTTTCGTCGCCACGACCACCAAACGACACCAAAAAGACAACAAAATCTTTTTGTCTTTCTTTTATACTTTTCTGTATTTTTGAAATTTTATACTTTGAGTTTTCTCTTTGATTTCCCGTGCCACTGAGGAAATATGATGTATAAAAATATAAGTGGCCAACAATTTATTTTTAATATAAAATTTGCAAAATATTTTTAGAAAAATCTGTTTAATTGTGGAAATTTTCTTCAAAACTTCCACCTAGTAACAATTTCAGTGTTATATGTAATATCTGCTCACTTCCTTGAACAAGTGGGTCTTTTAGTCATAAGAAAAATGGCCTTGACAGGCTTAGGTATTAACCATAGGAAAATAGTTTTGAGAGAATTCTGTTTCGCTTAAATCACAGTATTTAATTTCAAAAAAACTCCCTGGAAATTTAATTCGAAAATCTTTAGTGGTTCTCAAGAAATCAAGGCCGGCGTCAAAAATTAAGCGAATTGAGAAATAGTCAATTAAAAAAATATTAAATAAAATCCAGCGAAACATTAAATCCAGCGAAACAAGTAAAATGTCTACCAAATTTAAAGAAAATCTATCAAAAGCTTTTTTTTTTGTTTTTTTTTTTTGCTTTTCTGGGTTGTAATATCTGTCATCTAGATTTTCTGGTTTTGTCTTTTCGTATTTCTGCATTTTTTTTTTTTTTTTCGTTCGTAAGTAATGGCATTTGAACTGTTTTGCATATAAATTCCTGGATCGATACTTAAAGCTTCAGTTGATGTTTTTGTGATGGTGAAATTTGTTACTGCATAAAACCCGAACTGAGCGATACAAACGTGACTTTGGGTACACGGTCCCAAATTGTTCCATTGAAAACTTCGTTTGCGTTTTTTGCTTTTCCATGAAGGCACTTTTCTAGTTCATTCTCCTTACACAGATGGCTTTTTCTGATGGTATGCCTGGTCCTGGTTTATGCGTTGAAGTTTTATTGACTTTATCACCATTGTATTTACACCAACTGGTGCCAACAATGTGGATAGTGCCAGTTGTTATTTTTTGAGGGTCCAACATGAAATAAGGAAGCCAAGAATGCAGCTTTCATCTCGTTTAGTTTGCCAGCATTTTTATCTTATTGCAACTTCTTAACAATTTTTGACAACGCTTCAACATCTAATGCGCTGTCAATGGATTATGCGGCAAACTCACCATTTATTGACGAAAACCGACGATTTTGCCAAGTACCGTCGCAAGCCGACATCAACTACTTCACCAATTCATTTGCGGCGTCAAGCTTTGTTTGTTCTGCAACAGTTTTGGTGATGGATGCCATCTTTTTAGCAAATTTGGTAAAATCGTTTTCAATCATTGGTGGTGGTAGATTTATCATTGTGGAAAACTTTACACCTGCGTAACCATCACCCATAGAACGCATTGTGTACACTGTTTTATTATTTACATCAAAACCTCTGCCACATGGTTTAGATGTGTGAAGCTGATTTATGTAGTGACAGTTTGAACATTTTAAAAACAACACTGATGATAATCTTTGTTTCTTATTATACTGTTCACCCAATGTCAACGTAGAATTTCCACACTCCGGAAACATCAGCTAGAATAACTGTGTTAATTAGGCGATAGTCTGAAATAGCATCAAATTTGCCTAAAGTAGATGTTTTGATGTATATATGATATGACTACCTCATTTTTACCTTTTCACAATGTAGTCTGTAGAAGCAAAACTACTATGCATAGTTTCATAATTAAGGGCTTGTATTTTGTGTGGCTTTCAAGTCATGAAAGTTTTAAATTTCTTTATTTTGCTAGGTCATGTGACCAAAAATGTGACGTTTCAAAATAGCATTAAAATACAAATGTTTGACTTCATTTGCAAATAAAGATTACACAAACGCACTGGTAAGCTAACAAATTTATACAAAAATCAGACTTTTCTGAGCACTTAATCGAAAATTAGCTTCTTTTTACAGGGACAAAAAATTTGAAAATAAGAAACAAGAGGGTTAACCCTTTTAATTTTTAAGCAAAATTTATAACTTTTTTCTGATCTTAACCTATCTACCACACTATTCGATGGAAAACTATTAACATTTGACTTAGTCAAAAAAATTTTAAGAATTTTAATTTAACTCGGTGACCTCAAGGTAAATATATGCATGCTGCAATGTATAATGATGTAAACAAAAACTCAATAAGTTATCTTCATTTCAGCGTATCTTTACGCTACCCTAATGATGATTTAAAAATTCTTCTAGGTTTCCTTTAATAATATACCATGCATCATAGGTATCATCGAATCTAATCTCTATAATAAGGATTTATCTATCCCTAACATTGATTTAAAATGATACTCATTAGTTCACACATCATCCGATGCCAAAGGTGGATCTCTAATTTTCATGAAATCTTCAAAAATTTTAAAATAAAAGAAAAGATTTAATTATGTTTAAAAGTTGAGAACTTGAATCTTTACAGAAATTTTAAATTCTAAAGAAATTAAGTTAATAATTGGTTGTATATATCGACATCTTCTTTTATATATATATATATATATATATATATAATAAACGCTTGAAAAATGGCTTAAAATAAAACTCAAGGCAATTGAGCAATTGATTTCTGTTATGGATGAGATTATGGAATTTATGTTTAATG
>JAUZNK010022655.1:0-37031 GCA_035046665.1 Euphysa ruthae | reverse complement strand
ATACAAATATATATGTATATATATATATATATATGTATATATATATATGTGTGTCTGTGTGTGTATTATATGTGTATGTATAGATATATGTATAGGTATAGGTATATGCTCATGCTTAACTTAAAAGGGTTGTAATCTACAAACAGTCTTTTCAGATCGTTTTTTCCAAGTAGAGCTGTTTTATTTTGGTTTTTGAAACTTACCTTGGCGGTGGGAGAGGGTTAGGTCTGTAGGAGGTGCACTTGTTGAGTAAAAAATAGGTTTTTGGGGTTAGCTGAAATTTATCAAGAGCTAGAAAAAATTTTTTTTTTTTTTTTTGAAGGGGTTTTTAATAGAGTCAAGTATTAATTATCCGGATAGTTTATAATTCATAGTAAGTTACCAATCTATAATGCAACTTCCATTTTAATGCTTTATAAATTATATCGCATACTTAGATTCTCATAATTGGAGATCAAGTGATTTTTAGGCAGAACGACGATTAAACTGAAAACAGGTAGATTCAGTCTTTACAATGGGGGTGTTTTGTGGTAGGTCTGATAAATATTCTCAATATTAACTTAACAGCAGATTAATAATCTGAAAGTTACTAACTAAAAAAGTATTATTGTTTTGTAATTTACCAAATTCTTATAACAAACTTCTTTCAGATAATCCCTTAAACTCTAATACACCGGCCAGTATTAGTCAGGCTTCTGGCAAAGCTGACGCTAGATGGCATCTTTTACTTCATATGGCCAAAATGTTAAAAGCTCTCATTCTCCATTCCTGGGTCCCTGATTTTGTCATACTTGGTTAAAAAATGATATTTTAAAATATTTTTCAAGAAGCTGTTTTGTCATTTTGCTAAATTTTTTTTTAATGTTAAAAAATATTATTTATGGTTATTTTTTACATTTTTAACCATTTTGTAAATTTTGTCGGGTCCAGCTTCCAGGAACCAAAACATTATTAAAATTTTATCAAAGTCTGTTCATTTTACTTTCTAAATTTTGAATTAACCTCAAGGAACATCTTTGACCCCATATGGCCACTACTAAAAGTTCTTGCTGATTGGGCCCAGGCCCCAAAAGCACCCTCCTGAAAATTTAAAATAAATACCTATGTCTGTAAACAATAGATTGAATCAAAACTTATCCAGTGAGCAATTATTTAATGAATCAAAATTTGATTATGAGGATTCCCTGAAACAAAACAGATACAAAAATTTTGAGCTCGAATTTTTTTCTAATAAGACAAAACCAAAAAGAACAAGAAAACGAAAATTATACTGTTTGACTTTCCATTCAACAAGAAAGCTCAAACCAATATTGGGAAGAAATTTTTGATTTAATTGACAAGCGTTTTTCCTTACTCAAATAAGTTATATAACATTTTTAACTCAAGGCAATTAACTTAACCTACAGTTGCACTAAAAATTCTAACTTTTTAAATTATATTTTTATCAATTTTAGTTGATGCAAATAATTTTGATAAAGTGCTGAAGAAAAGTTTACTAAAAGCATTCAAGTTGACTGATGAAGAATTTTTAACGCAGGCAAGCAAAGAGTTAGTGCTGAAATCTTTGTTTTAAACAAACATTTTCTTTGATTTACCTTTTATATAATTCCTAATTCGTAAATTTCTGACATTGGCTTTAATTTACATCAGGTAAGAATTTTTAATGGAATTATGATTGTTTCAGTTTTTAAAAGACCTTTTTTTGAAGGTCTTTCCTCTTGTGAAAACCTCTTTCTTAAAAGTCATTTTGAAAAACAGTTTCCTGCTCCCAAATAAGTTTCCCTCTTAAATAAGCCTTACCTTCAGAGCTCTTTTTGCTGTATAAATCCCCACTTATAAATAAACCTAAAAGAAGAAAAGTTATTCCCAGTTTACTGATATGAAAGAAGTATAAAAAATTTTTAACCAAGGCTAAATATCTTTATATTTATGTAGAAGCACTGATTAAATAAACAAATATTTATTAGACAGTTATAATTAAAATAGTGTATTAGTTTTGATATTCTCAAACATTATTTCAATTTATAAGCTTCCACTCAAAGAAGTTTCTCTATCAAATAAGGATCCTAAAAATTAAAAAAAAAAAAAAACTATCATATTTATGATAATCAAATGAGATTCATCAGTTGAGGAACAAGTTTTTGTTTATTGATCATAAGTTAAATATTTTGTACTTGAATTTAGGCAGCCATTTTTTTGTTTAGGTTTTTCCACTTTGTTATTTTCTCATATTTCGAATACTTATTTTTTATTTAGGACTCCTCCTTTAAAAGATGGATCAACAGCATCATGTGTACTTGCCATAAATAATATTCTATATGTATCTAATATTGGTGACAGTAAAGTATGGGTTTTTATAGATTTTATGTATTATGGTCATATTCTATTAGTCACGCAATTCAAAAACATTTAAGTTCTATAATTTATGAGAATTTAAATTTTTGCACAAGACTCATAAACTCTCAAGGAGTTTCTCGTGTTCCTTTAAATGACAGAAGACACAGTTTTTGAAAGTTTCTCAAGTTTATTTAACACATTCTTTTTTGAATTTAAATAGATCCCTTATGCTTGGATAAGAATAAAAATTGCTAAATCATCATCAATGTCTACAGCAACAACGGTACGGCGCAAACAACAACAAATGTGACGCCAACGGCAACAACAAAAGCATCGAAAGTGATGACAATGATGATTGTCATCATCAACAGCATCATCATCAACAATAGAATCATCATAATCATCAACAACACTAACAACTATAGTAACAACTACAACAGCAATAATAACTGTAACAACAACAGCAACGACAACTGTTATCATCACCATTATTGTCACCACCATTGTCACCACAACCACCAATATTACCATCGTCATCACCACCACCACCAACCACAATCACCATTTATTAAGAATTTTATAAAATGTCATTTTCATAATCAGCTAAATAAATAGATATCCTCCAGGCTCCATTAAATAATGTGAGTTATTTTAGAAAAAAAGTTATATAAATTGCTTTAGAACTTTTTTATTGATAAACAAAATTATAGTTTTTCTTATTTCAGTTATGTTATTGATCTAACTTACTGTCATTTTACAAAAAACTTTATTATATCCGGAAAACTCAAACATTTAGTGATTGGAAATATACCTTTAAAGGACTCCTAAGAGATGATAATTCTCATTGCCTGGCTCAGGCCAATTACATATTAAATTTTTTATACAAATGTTGTTTATAGTTTTTTCTTTAGAAATTCTAAGGTACGGCTTATCTTGTTACAGTGGATTTTCTTTAAAATCATCTTTAGTCAGGTTTTAACTATACCAAATAACAATAAACCACTTTGAGGATAGATAATATAAGTAGATATTGTGTCTGGGAGGATCTCAATTTTCAAAAATTAAATTTTTATTTTGTGTATTATTTTCTTTAGACAATTTTGATAAGAAAGAATGAAAATGGAACAAATCTAGTTTTACCACTCTCAAAAGATCATTCCCCTGTAAAGGTAAAAAAATTTTATTTTACTAGTATATTGACTTTTTCAATGTGGAAATTATAGGTGCAGGTGACTTTAACTTTCTTCTTTTATTCATATTCTTAGCATAGCAACTATTTTTTTAGGGGATATTAACAATATTGTGTAAATTTTCCTGACTGGAATTTTTTTTTCATAGATCCTGTCAATATTTTTAAACTTGAAAAAAGTTCTAGGGCTCCATTAGTTACTGAATGCTATTTTGAAAAATATTTGAGATATTAGTAAATTTAATTCATGATGATATTCCAGCCGAAGAGATGTGGGAAATAGGTGGTTTTGCCATGAATTAATGCACCCATTTTTGCTTTTGTAAATATCTTCTCAACCATAGTATACAACAATCCTGATGACTCACATTACTAACTCTATGTGGCATAAATAATATGTTTTATATGAGCTAGTACACTGCTACGTATGCCATTATGATATTTGGTAAGCTGTTTGCGTGGTGTTTAAATAAATTTGTTAGTTGGGGAAAAATTTTTGATAGGTATCTGGTGACAGATAATGTCTGATCTGACAAATTATTCAAAAATAGCAAAAATTATTTAAATATATTTAGATTATATACAAAAAGTTTATTTTCAATTTTGCAGCCAACTGTGTTTTGTCTTGTTTAACAAAAATAATGAACACAAAACTTTTATTTTTAAATTTTTGTTATTGCAAGTAACTTCGAAGTTATGCATGATATTCAGCACTCTGAAATCATGCCGGCAATCAGCAATTGCTAACGTAATTGCTGACACATATTTGTTTTTTTCCAATCAAATTCTCTACAGTATTTATCTAAGAAACAGCTTGCTATAAATGAATTATCTTTTAGTATGAGGAAAGACAAAGAATACAAAATGCAGGTGGTTTTGTGAAGTATGTTATTAATTCTTACTTACATGCAATTTGGACAGATGCATACTTATTCGGTATTTCTGATTATCTGCTAATTAGTTTTCTGTTTCCTCCTTCTTACTTCTTGCCTACCCTGATGATCACATAACACCTTCTATATAAAATTTTCTTAGATTTTTTGAAATTAAAGATAAAATTCTTCAAAGTTCAGGAATTTTTTTTTTTAATATTAGTGAAAGTTTGTTGTATAAACAGTTAATACTTCTTTTTCTTTTAGAGACGGGCGTGTGCAAGGAATTGTTGAAGTTTCTCGGTCATTTGGGGACTACAGATTTAAAAAATATATAATATCAACACCAGATGTTGTAAAGTCAACTCTTTCACATCGTGACAGGTAGGTTATAACCTATAATTATTTCTATAAAGATTCTATTGCAGAAAATATTTACTTGATAACAAATCTGCTGGTTTAATTTTAAACAAATGACTTTTTTGAACTATTCTATGCCATACAAGCTTTAAAGAAAGAAGTTCAACACCTATTTTCAAAGATAGCAAAAATTAATTCATTTTAGAGTCAACTTAAAATGATTTTCTTGGTTTAAACTATGTTTTTATTGTTATTTTAGATACATTATAATAGCCTGTGATGGATTATGGAAAGGATTCACTGTCACAGAAGCTGTGGAGTTTATTGATAAAATACTAAAGGTAAAGTAATTATATGTTTTTTTTTTTAAGCAAACAGAGTTCCTTCGCTTAAAAAATAATTAATTTCCTAAAATAGTATATGTATTTTTAAGCGATAAATTCTGCACTCATCATGCATTTTGGTCCATTAGGATTTATCTTTTTGACCACCGGCATGTGCTATCATGGGTTCTATAAATTCACTCCTGTCTGTATGTTTGTGTTTGTAGTAGCTACAGTTTTTTGCTTGTTGTTAGATGTCACATTTCACTAAGGACTAGAAAGTAACTAGTCCAGATTTTTCTGGAAACGATTTTGTTAGATCAGGCTGAAATTCACGAAATTGGCCAAAAATAGGTTTTTCCTACTTTTCTGTAAATCGGCTCGTTTGATATTACTTATTTTTTTTATTAAATTAGAGGTTCATTTTGACCCATTTGAACCATTGCTAAGTTTCTCATCAGGGGCCTGGACCTAATTTATAACCGAAAAAGTGACTGAAATTTATTTTTTTATTTTTCTCAAAAAGCTATGCTCTTAATATATTAGGAAATATTATTTTTATTTTATTGAGAATGTTGGCCGGATGAAATTTTTTTCAGATGGGGAGGCTATGCCTGAAAAGACCCAAAAATCAACATTTTCTGGCTTTTTAAGAAAGTTACACTCTGAGATCTATTCTAAACTTTTGATTATGCTAGGAAATATTATTTCTAATGTAATAGACATGTCGACCATCTTGAAATTTTTGTCGACCATCTTGAAATTTTTGGGAAAGGCAGACATGCTTAAAAAGGCCCAAAAATCAGATATTTTTTTACTTCTAGGTTTATTTTAAATGTTAAGAAGTATTACTTACTATATATCTAATATTTTAAATTTTTTGAGCATGTAGGCCATCCTTTTTTTTTTTTAATTTTCCAAAAATCTCTCCTTGGATAGACTTCAAAAGATAATCAATACAATGCTTTGCTTAATACCTTTAAATTTTGTCATTCCAATCATCCTTTGCGATAAAAAAATTCATATTCACTTCATCAAACTTTTTTTGATCTTATCATGGTGAAATAATGTTAGAAAGAAATGAAACCGTATTGTATCTTATGGTATTCAGTACTTCAACTTTCATTACATAAGATTATTTTTTCTGTACAGGTATCTGGTGAAGAAGATGATGGCTTTAAAAAAGCTTGTAATGAAGTAGCGAATGAGGCCATCCGCCGTGGCAGTGGAGATAACGTTACTGTGGTTATCATCAGAATCCAATCTTGACATAAAATATTGATTTATTTTTAAAATTTTTATCCTGTATTCTCTTGAAAAAAAAAATCTGTGTAGAAAATTCCCTATTATACATGGGATAAGTCCTGTTTTTTGGGTTTTCATATTCATCTTGGTGACAGGACATATTATATATCAAAAGATCACAAATTTAATGTAAATTTTGAGTTTTGATGTTAACTGGGTCAATTTGGTGTTGGTAATCACAATAGATTTCTGTGTCACAGTTCCTATTTGTTTTTAAAAAAGCATTTTTTTAAAAAATTTATTTTAAAATGAACTGTTTAGATCATATGTAATTAATGTAAATGTAATTAATTGTAGCTTTGCCATAAGTCATCATTTTTTATTCTCCCCTACTGAGGTTTTTTGTTAGTTTTTTTCCCACATGTGTTCATAAATTTTCAGAGGATATATGCCAAGTTTTTAAAATTTGATATTTTTGTGTGTCTTTGGTTACACAGATAAAAAGTTTGGGAACAAATAACAAACAAATACTACTCTTTGAATGTTAGTGAAAAACATGGCATTATTTCGAATACTAAAAAATCTTTACCAATGACAAATGTTATCTTTTATTTGAAATTTTGAGTATATGTTTTTATTCTTATTAATGTGTGAATTAATTTGGTCCAATAAAAGTAAAAAAAAAATGTTGGAAAGGGAAGAAACTTCATGGCTGAGGCTGGAAATATACTCACTAAGAAAAAATTTAAAGAGAACAAGGTATTTAATTTATTTTCAGTCTCAAAATTTGTTATGTTTACCAATAAATCTTGAATTGCGACATACATATTAAAAATCAATTACCCCATTTTTCGTTGTAAAACTGTATGATTAACATTTGAATATTTATATTTATCCTAGTCTTTCAAATTTCAAATAAACATGTTTTTCTCATTTGTATATGTATTTTTAGTTTGAAAATATTAATTTCATCGTACAATTCTAAATAAAAATTTTATCTTTGTTTAGGACTGTTGTTTCATATGTTGCACTTTTGCTAATGATCATCTGGTTTCGTGTGAAAAAGACAGCGCATGGGACACACTACAGAATGCTGCACGCATAAGAAATGAAGCGATTACAAATTATATGAATGCAATTAAGTACCACCGAAAGTTTTGTCAGGTTTTTACAATGAAAGCAGTTTATAACGTTTGCAAAATGAAAAAACTGAAATGTAACACCAGTTCTACTGTGTATGTGTGTGAAACAAAAAAGGGAAATTTGAACGTGTAATTCTTCCAAAAGAGTGTGTTTTGTAAATCAACTCAAAAAATTAATAAAGGATTACATACTCAAAAACCTTGTTCTCTGCATTGTCTATCGTGCAGTTGATGCAATACATCTATCAGCAAAAGTTTGTGATGATTTTCCAATTTTAAGTATCCTTGATCCGATTGCTGCAGAAGCGCGTTGTCATCAAACGTGCTACACAAGCTATGTAAAAGTTTCAAATACTTCAGAAACCTTTAATCCTTTAGATTCAATCCCTTCCTTCAATTTATTAAATTTAAGAACTAACTCGTTCGTACTAGATCACTACTCTAAATTCCTGTGATAAAGTTTCTAACATCATTATGAAAAGCAAAGGGCTAAGAACATAACCTTGATGAACACCAACTTTTATGAAAAATTCCTCACTAAAAGAACCATCTGTTTTAACACGGTTCTAAATCAATAAATTCAAAGTACAATTTTTTATTCTTTTGCCGATACTTTTCCTGAAGCTGCCTAATTTAAAAAGTTGAATCAATAGTTCCCTTACCTTTCATGAACCCAAATAGCATCATTATTAATCCTTCCTCTAATTAGCCTCTCAATTACCTTTTCCAAATCCGTCATCACCTGGTCAAGCAATTTGAGCCCCTGTAATTGCCTCTCTCTAGAGCATTCCTTTTCCATTATAGCAATTAAAAATAAAAGTAGTCTCCCGATCAGTTGGGATTAAACTTTCACTTACTATTGTACTGACTAAATCTGTTAGTAAATCAATACCAGCCTCAACAGAGGTCTTCAACATTTCTGAAACTATTCCTGATGGTCTGGTAGCTTTCTTACTTTTCATCTTAGACATATCGAATTTTACCCAATTTCTCTCTATCCTCAAAGCTAGGCCATGAATTGGTTCAACTGGTAGCAATCCATTCTTACCCCATTCAAACTATGTATTAAGGAGTCTGTCATAATAGTTTTTCCATGCTTTTCTCTCAGACTGTTAATCAAAAGCTAAATTACTTGCATCATCTCTGATACACTTTTCACCTACAATATCCTGATTTGTTCTGGTCATAAAATCTTATTTCTTCCATTATCTCTTTTACTTCCAGATTCTTCTTTTGGGGGGTAAAACGCCATTTAATACCCAAATCACACTCTAATAAATTGTGCTGAGGGAAACATTCCTGTTTGAACTACATGTTAAAATTAGTTTGAGTCCTTGCATTTTCAGATTCAAAAGTGACTAACTGGCTGTTCCTTTTCTTAAACAGTGTGAAAACCATCATTCTATCATTAACATAAAATACTTTATCAATCCACTTTTCAGCTAAAAAGTATACCAAGCACTGTTACCTATCCCGACAAATTTATATGTGCTTCTCCTACCTTTTATATTCATAGTGATATTATCTCTCCAACTAGTTTCCTAAGCACAACAAAAATCTACATTTCTTCTATGTAGGTTTTCTACTCCCTCACCAACCCAACTGTTCTTACTATTAATATACACTGTCCCCACACAAAATTTAATAACTCCACTTACATTTCTCTGGTTTTGATGCAATAGCTTGTCAACGATCAGGTAATGCTCACACCTTACACCAGCACTACCATGCGCAAGACCTTCACATAAAGTTCCCGCCCCATTTATGCAGTTGTGATTATTAGAAAGTTTGACATGATTTTAACGGACCGAATACCCTTCCTGTCGTCTACCCTGTTTTACAGATTAAGGAAATGGGTGTTTTTACCATAAAACCAACACTATGAAGGTTGCCAACTAAAGCTGAAAATCTCAACCTGGCCAGGAGACATGGTTATCTCCCGCAGGTGATTTCGAGACCACGGGGAAAAATAATATATAAATTAGAAATTTAAAACAACTAATTATAAACAATTATGTATAACAAAGTAAAAAATTTTTCTTAACCTTTTTGATACCGACGGCACTTCAGTGTCCCAAAAAACAAAGCTAAGTGCAGGAAGTTCCTATGCAAAATATATAATAAAATCATATACGTTTTTTATTAAACCATTTAATGCAAAGCGTGTGAAATCAAATAGAAAAAACCCAAAAAGTTCAACAGTTGCATTTTAATGATGAACATCTTTCACCTGCTAATGACATTCATGCACATATTATCACAAAGATTTAACGATGCAGGTCTAAAGGATGCTGTTATACAAAGGGGTTCTGTAGCTGAAGAATCTGTGGATGCAGCCTTAAGAGAGAAATCGTAAAATAGAGTTGTTAGGCTGTATAAACTTTGTTACGAAGCTCTAGTCTTTCTGCTAATGGAACGATTGATGAAAAATGAAGATTCTGATTGGTTAGCTTGGAATCAGGTGTTTAGCAAAGATTACTGTCAAAGTTTCTTGGAAAATGACTTGTTTAACGACACATATATTAGTTATGTTGATCTATTATGTTGAAGAAACGTTGGAGCATAGCTGGGAGCAAATTTTTCTACAAATGTTATGGCTGAGTTACATAGAAATGGTTGACATCCTTTTGGATATCATAAGCGTTTCTCGTTCAGGAAAATAGGATATATTATAGCTAAGGCTATAATGTTTTACATCATACATGGAAAATACCCAAGAATTTTCATGTTATCTGGCCTCTCTGGGAAAAAAATGAAGGCACTTTAAAAAAAGACCTTTGTGAAGGCTACAATGAAAGCCTGTGTTTTGAAAGTTTTGCGAGCCATGAGCCAAATATTTCTTCGGCTTTTAGGATCAGCAAGTTTAAAGGGATTTATTAAATGCACTACATATGTGATGTTGCCAAGTCCGTGTAAAGCAGAAGGCGTAAATTAAGCACTTTTATTTAAGTGTAATCTAGACTATTCTACTGTTAAGTGTTTAGTCAAGAGTTTCGTTTATGGTTTGACAACTCAACAAAGAGAGGGATTGAGTTAATTGACAATAAATAACAACAGTAATAAAAATCTGTTATTAAAATATATTTATAAGTAAAATTTTTAGCATTTCTTTTCAATGCAACATCCCACTGATTGGTTTTCGTTTTCTAAAAATAAAAATAAGATTTATCTAAATAATAATCTATAACATAACTGTGTTAACATATAATTATTTTTTAAACGAAACGGTTGAGTTGGATGGAGCCACTCATACAGAAAAACTGGTCAAAGGAGTGAGACCAATTGATAGTTCTTTACAAAATCCTATGAAGTTCATGCAAATTAAGTGTTAATAAAAATAACCAGACAAAATAAAAGTAGAGGAAAAAAAAAGAAGAGAATATTAGTCCTAAATATGAATATTAAATAAAGACTTTAATGACAATTTTTCAAATTGATACTGTTTTAAATGGAGAAAGGAGGGAGTTGGAGTAAAATCCTTAAATTCGTTTACAAAAGAAACAAGAGATTTATTCCAATCATAGATGCATTGATAAATGATCAGAATTTATCACAATAACAGACATATCGTCTAATATTTGTATAAAATAAAACATTTGAAACAATTAGTAAAACTTACTTCAACTAAAAAAAATTTGGATTGTATCAAATCGTGTAATATATCCTTGATAAACGCAGATAAAGTTCAAGCCAACATCCACAGATAGGAAAGGAAATAAACAAACGGTTCGATTGATGAAATGGACAACCTGTTCTGATAAAAGGCCTGTTCACATTGATATAGCATATCGTTAGAAGTTAGGCTCTCGGAACACTTAGCATAGAAAAACGCTTCATATGACAAAGACTGCAGGAAGTACAAATTGTTTTTCAGTAAACACAGATGCTGTTAAAGGTTGGGAAATCAATTTTATATACCAAGCATCACTTTGATCTGCTCTTCACAAGCACCACCAAAAATTTAAGCAGACAGGTGATTGGAATTATTTTTGTTTTACGGGAGACATTTGTTGATCCTTTTTGTGAACCAACTTTTACTGTTAATTTCCACAGGTATGCATTTAGATAGCATAACATACGTAAGGCAGGTAAAGGTCAGCGATTTGACATATAAATTATCAACAAAGTTGATGCACTACATATTAAGCTGTGTAGATTGATGAAGATCGAAGGATCGATGTGGTGTTTGTTGTATATAAAAAAACTTGATTAAAGATGTCTAGCGATCTTGTAGTTGGAGAATTGATTGTAAAGAAAATCGTGAAGAGAGTTTATCTAATGATGACGAGTGACGTTGAAACAAGCAGAAGAGTATTTCTTTACAAACTTTTGTAGATAGCTTTAAAGTTAAGTTCATTATTTTTTATGCATTTTTCTAGAAACTTTATAAACAGAAAGAAATGATGACATTTTACTTAACCTAGTATTCGACCTAAGAAAAATAAGTTTACTTTGATTTTTTAAATAAGACCTGTGACGGAGAACTCTATTTTGACTAAGAGCTCCAAAGTTAACATTGATGTTCAAATTTCATATTAAATTTGTGATTTTTTGTCCGGTCACCAAGATAAAAATCATTTTGCCCTTATCTCATGGACTATTAAGTATACTGTTAGTTAGGCTTACTTTCCTTTTCGGTTTGCGAGATTTTTCAAAAAATAACTTTGTTTTACATTTATTCCTTTTTTTTAAACAAAATTTCATGCTTTTGTTAATTTTTTAAATTTTATTCTTATGTTTTTTAATTATAAATTTGAGAGGCCACAGAAGACGTCATATAGCCTATAAAATTACATAAAAAAATAAGCATTTTTTTCTAGATTTTTTAGCCTTAAATTTTGGAAAACATCTTTTGCTGTAAATTCTGCATAAAGCTAATATAAAAACTTTTCCAAAAATTGCAGTTCATTTTTTAAAATATCATGTTATACGTAAAGAAATTTACTGATAGCTTGTTAAAAATTTTCCATGTTAAGATGACTACCTAAAGAGACTTTTTCATCATCATTTGTTTCAGAACTTTGTTTCTACTGCGATTAATTTCAGGCAATGATGGAAAATATTTTATTGGACTTTTAGACTGATAGAAAAATGAGTAAAAATTCTTTAAAGAGATTTGTTATTTTGGATTGTATCAACAACCCTTCTAAATTTAAAATTGAAACCATTTAAGTTAAATTTCCTAATCATTAAAAACAAATAAACTTTTTACAATAACGTAAAAATTTGTTCAGTTTGATAAAATTGCAAGTTTAAATTTGGATTTATATGTTTAAACAAAAATATCACAAACAATTCTTGAATCACTTGTGAAAAAGTAGAATATGATTATTGAATTTAATAGGTTTGTGTAATATAAAAATACATTGTTTGGAATTATTTATAGTTAGCTAAAAAAGAAAATAATTAAATAAGGATTACAATGGCTCCGCTTTTTGCAAGCCAACAAGATCTAATGAAAAGTCTGTCAAAAGATGATTCATATATGCGTGTGGTGAGAAACAAACTAAACAGCATTGCACAGCAACTACTAGGTAAATTTATATCTTGCTTATTATTCTTTTAGGACTTATTTTACTGTTATCATGTTATTAAAAATACTATTTTAACATTCAGCAGGGGATATTGACGCTTTATGTATAAATAAGGTTTTTTTATTTTTATCGATTATGTACCTATGATGGTTTGTTCCAATATTAAACATTTAATAAAGGTGCATGATAAAAACAGTAAGAGAGGCTCATGCTGTTATATGAAACTAAACATTTATAATACATCTGTCTAAATGGATGATACTACCAATGTTGGAACTTCAGATGAAGAAAAATTGATAAGAATTAATTTTTGAAAGAAAAAAACTTTCTCATGGTACTGAAACCAAGTGAGGTTGGATACTATAGAGGGCATCATTTGACCTAATCGCTCGCCATCTTTCAAAGACTCTTTTTATATTTTTTATTTTAAATTTTTGAGCTTAAAGTTAAAGGATCAGCAAGGATAACTGATTGAGGCCCGTTATTTGGTACTAGGCCCAAATATGACCAAATTTTTGACCAAAAACAATGTTTCTAATATTTTCTAGAAATCTGCTCATCATTTTTTCTTCTTTTTTTTTACACGAAGTTAAAAAGCCATCCTTTGATATAAATTTTGAAGATTCTTTCCTTTAATTTTTAAGCCCAAATATGCCCGATTTAATCAGAGAACCTTGCACACACCCATATGTTACTATTTCTGCAATTGTCAAGCAGGTGGCGCATAAAATTCATAAATAATTAGTAAGAAAATACCAACCTTTTATTTGTTACTTCTTGTGTTCTGGTTTTAGGATGCTATTGGTTTTCTAGATTTTTAAATTTATGTAAGGTTATGCAGTGGTAACATGTAAATAATATAAAAGTCAAAATTCAGAGTATTGCCAGTAGTCGTTCACTGTCTTTTCTGCCCGTTCTGTAAAAAAAAAAAAAAAATGCGTTTAAACGACGTTCAAAATTTTTCTAATTATTGTAGAAACACAATTTGTTTCATAGTTTAATTATATCATATAAACTAAGATCTATATACCTAATTTTCGATTACCTTGCAGATATGGACATGTTTAAATGGATGTACTTAGTTACTCCAATATAATGTTGTAACTAGATGATTAATTATATTTAGGAAATACTTTGTGGTTGAAATGGAAGGCTGAATTGGATATTATTTCCAATTTATTGTACTTCTGGCTAACTTCGTTTCAAGGTGAGGTAGTGGATTTTTAATTTTACCTTGTCCAGGCAAAAAAAGTGTTGACCCATTATATTTCTGGCTATATTATGTATAATATAAAGTTAATTTTATGCTAGTGTTAAAAGCCATGTGAACTATCTATCAAAAATTTAAGAGGTAAAAAAAAAATAAAATTTCTGATGTTCTGTGAAGAAACTTTATGAATTTTATTTAATAAATTTAATCTAAATAGAATATTACTTTGTTCCATGGATATGCATGTGTAGTAGTCGAATTTCATCAAACTATTGTTTACTGATTGATTGAAAAACATCGAGCTGATAACTACAGTTTTAAAAGAAGTATCTTTTGTTGGTTATGTTTTTCATCCGTTCACATGGTTCTAATACAAACTTGAGTGTAAAATGAAGATTAAAGAAAAACAATCTCTCATTTTAATGTCTTAATTTTCTTATTTCTGCCTCTATACTTTCTTTTCTTTGCTATAAATTTTATTTTTGATTATGTGTGCTTATTTTTCTGCACAAGTTTACATCTTTAGCACAATAACCTAGAGCGTAGAAGGCTGGAAGACTTCTAAATCAATCACAATGATTTAGTTTTGTTTTTATAGCAAAGAAATTTTTTTTAAAAATAAACTTAAAATGTGTTTCCACAAGCTAATCCTATTTCTATAACTGACCTTTTAATGCTTAAACACTAGAATGCTTTCAAGTAAGTAACATATAACTTTCATAAACTTTTGCAAGAATTATATGTCGGTAATATTTGTTTCATGTTTAAATAAATATCATATATAATAGATTGGAATTATAACAGACATATTAATCATAGATTGGAATTATAACAGACATATTAATCATAGATTGGAATTATAACAGACATATTAGGGAAACATTTGCAAAGTTTATTGCTGGAGAATCTAAAATGGTTTATAAATTTTTGCGACAAACAAATTTTTTTTAAAAGGTGAGTTAGCATGTCTAAGTCAAGAAGATGGTTTTTACAAATAAATGTGTTCATTTTAAACCCAGTGTTATTTGTAAACACTTGTCGTCGTTCATGTCTGTTGTTTTAGTTAACCTTGTTAAAACATTGAATGTCCTATCATAATCTAATGACAACAGAAATGTTATCTTACTATTATTAAGAAGAGGATTATCTGATAAAAACCATTCCTGAAAAAGCACCAGGCTAGTTAAAGAATGAACAATTCACGTATTTTTTACATCAAAATCTAACTGAAAGAGCTTTCCATATGTAAGACAATTTTTTGCTGAGAAAAATCATTTAAATCACTTTTCGTTGATAGATTAAATTAATAAAATTATTAGTGCGATTTAAAAAAAAAGATTATTTTTACAAAATATTTATTTTCTTATGAATTATTTACACCATGAAAATCATTTATAGCAATATTGATTCTTGATGGAGCAGTTTGTTTAATCTTTATGAATTAACTGTAATAAAACATCAAACCAAGTAGTTTTTTCAATTTTAAATTAATTATTATAATATTGAAGAAATCTTGAAAAGTTGTTCCACTTTTCTAAAACTAATATGTTAGATAAAAGTTGAAAAAAAAAACATTGATCTAATGTGCAAAATCTGGTTTGATATACATAAAACAATCCTACTTAGATTATCATTTGCTATAACAAAAACCTTATTTAAGTTAACAATTAATATGTTGTAAATTTTCAATTACAGACCTCTAGAGTCAATATCACTTAGAAAAAAAGAAATAAGTTTTACCTGAATATTTTTTTGTTTTTAACCTGAAAAAATTTTTACCATCTCAAATTAGATAATTTTTCTGAGAAAGGAATTATCCTAGTTGGTAATTTAAATATATGGCTCCAATTTTTGCGTCCTTGGCTTATGACTCTCCAAGCGTACTTATGTCAATGAGGCCGAAACAAATAAAATTTATATTTTAATATTTTTCTATTAACAAGTAAAAATTTTGCCATAATATGTTTTTTAGGCGTGGTGTTTCAAAAATTTTATCAATTACAAACTCTTCTTCACCACCAGAAGAGGAATCATTCAATGATGAAATATCTGAATCATCTGGGACAATATCAGTGACATCTGCAGAATACGGCAGTTTTTTCGCTACCATTTTTAGTTTTTTTTTTTTTTTTTTAAATGCAATAATTGTTAATATAATCACTTTACTTAAGCCTTTCCACGTTTGAAGAGCGTCAGGCCAATATCAAATATTAACAATACACAGAGACATAAAGGGTGTGTGGTGGTTATCCACACACCCTTTATGTGTATTATTATAGTGATACTGATAACATGAAAAACAGGATCATTGTGTTATTATGGCAGTGACGCTAAAGGGTTAAGTTATTTTTTGATTTTTAAATATTACCTTAAGCTTGATGGCTTTAAAAGGTAATAAATCACTTTATTTATTTTATTATTTTTTTTTTTTTTTTTGCATTATTAATACCTGTTTTTGCAAAAATTCACTAGCTATGATGCCAAAAATAATCTTAAAAAAATATCATTATTTTATTGATTAAAATTAATAATTATCAAGTTTTGATAATTATTTTAAGCAATGTTTATTTACACAATAAAATAATACATTTGACGAGTGGAACTGACATTGAGTTAATGAGAATTAATAATAATTAAATCAAAAAACAACAAAAAAACGTTTAAACAGGGGTTATTTTTGTATATATTTGCATCTTATAAGGTTTAAATCTACAAAATTAAAAATTTCATAGTAGGAAATACTAGCAGTTTTAGATTTTTGATAAAAACTCTAGTTTCTGGGAGCAAATCTCAAAATATGTAATGTTAGGAAATTTTATTTCTGATTCTTTTTGCAAGTTTGTTATTTTATAAATTTTTTTGGGCCCAAGGCGCTAAAAGATTTGTTTTTCATGTTTATTTTTAAGTATTTTATTGAGAATCAGTCCCAGTCTCAATTTCTTTGATGTCCACTCTTCTCTTTACATATGGAATTCCTTTACCAAATTTTACTAGTGATTGTTAATTTTTTATTAAAATGTCTTTCAAAGCAAAAATTGAAAAATAATCTTTTTATTTTGAAATTTTTTAATTTCTAGAATGATTTTAAATTTTTGTCTAGGCTCGCAGACTCTTGGTGAAGAATATACAGGAATGATACAAGTAGATTCAACTGGTAGAAAATTACCATCAAAATATGTAAGACTTTGATTTTTGTTAATTTTAGGAAAATTTTTTTTTAAAGTGGCATTTGTTATGTCAAGAATATTAAAAACGGTATATCTGAAAAGTTATTCAGTGTAGTAACCATTCAGAATATTTTATATTTTATAATCTTTTGGTGGATTGGACCAAGGAGCAGATGCTTAAAGTGCATGAAATAATATTTTCAATGAAAATTTACAGAATAAAAATTTACATAATAAATAAGAAATAAATATATAACAAATTAATAAAACTTTCAATATATCAGTTAAGTTTTTCCTAAAACTTTATTTTTGTTCTTCTATCTTATTGAAATTTTTTTCTCTTTTCTTTCTCATCATCTTACACTCCTAAACTGTGGCTTGTGCTTTAATGCAATTCAAATAGATTGTTGTTGGTTGATTTTTCTTTTTTCTTTTTTTCTTTTTTTTTTTAAATTTGATTTTATTTCTTTGTTATATATATATCTATATATTTTCGTGATTTTTATTTTCTTTTATTTGTTATCTCGCTAACCATATGCATCCATCAACCAACAATAAATAGTTATTACATTTAATATTACTATATGTATATCTACCTAATGTAGTTAGTCATTTGTCGAACTTGAAATAAAACAAAAAGTGATAAACGGATACTACTTTTTCGTTTCTTTGCATTTCTTAGTTGAATGAAGACTTTTCCAATAAGTGTTTGGTATAGTTGAATATTCATTTTACAAAGCTTTCTTTGGGTTGTTGGAGTTGGAGTTGGAGTGTTCATGATGGCTGATTATAGATTATTTTTTATAAAATGTATTAGAATTTTAATTTTTTTATTTATAGTTAAAGATTTCTTCTACATAAAAATAAGTAGCAGGTGAAAGTTTATTAATAGTGTATTTAACTTATTTGAATTTCTTAACGTTGTTTTGTTATTAAATTTTAAATAGGTTACAATAATTTTTCATAATTTTTTTCTAGCAACATGTTCTATTGGCTTTCCTTGAATATATTTCACCATATCTCACCGAGAAAGGATTTTATCATTTACACCATCATATAAATGGTAAATATTTTTATACATAAATTTACGATGTCATGTTTTATTGTGATTTGTTGAAAATAAGATCTTCAAATCCAAAATAACATAATGAAAACTCAACCAATATTAATAAATTTTATTCAAAATTTGATTAAAGTTACATGATTTCAAGAAAAAAAATCAAACCAAAAAGGAAGATTTTTGTCATCTAATGGCATTTATATACTGTAAAGTTCATGCATATTTCTTATAAGACGAACCATAGTTTGGAAGGGAGGTTATAAATAATTCTTTAATGTTTTAGATTTGCATGCCGGTACAGATGTCAAATCATTATATAAACTACTCAAAATAGCTCAACATTTCATTCCAAGTAAGTTCAATTATAAGTTGAAGTATAACTGTTTTATTCTAAGTTAGTTCATATTTCCAATATATAGAAACGAAAATCTCTGATTTTTCCTGATTCTGCCATAAAAAAAAAACGACTTAAAGAAATAATTTTTTTCTTCAGGAAGGTTTTTTAAAAACAGGATAAAATTTTTAAAAATGTTGGGTAAAAAGGGTTTTGGGTGAATTCGAAGAAAGTTATTGAGATTTGTTTTGATGATGGTACTGTGCCACTTCTTCTAAATTGCTATTGCAACTCGTAGCATAATAATCCTCTTTTTAATTTGGTAGTTAGATATTTGACTCATTATGTTTGAATTTAGACTTTTATTTCTAATTTTTTAAAAAGCTTGCTCTCTTTCCTTTAGTTCACTGCACCCTTTTAGTGCTAAGCTCTCTCTATTTCAATAACATATTTAAGTAATTCCCTGAAATTCACCTTATCCTTAGAATAACCCTCGGAATCATTGTCTTCTTCATGTAAATGACCTGTGATTCAGAAGTTCCTTCTAGTAAGTTCCCACCATGAAGAATAATAAAAATCATTTTTAAGTGGGAGAAATAATCTTTTTTTTTTTTTTTTTTTTTTTTTAGTAATAAAGCATGTGCACATGTTGATGTTTTTCTTATACGGTGATTATTTATCAATATCCAAGAGGCTGGTTGGAATAAAACATGTAAATAAGTAACTCAAAATTTTACTAAGCTTTGTATGAAATTGGTGTCTTTATATTTTTTATCAAACATTGTTCAAAACCAAGGGTGGTGACTACAAGTAGCAGCCTTGATTGGCGTGTGTGCTGATATTCCAAGTATTAATGTGGGTTGATGATGTAATAAAATAAATTTGAACATATTTTGTGTAAGCAAAAATGAGCTCCAACTGAAGTGAAATATCATTTGGCAACAATGCAAAAAATTCTCGATAGTAAAGAAGGTTTTTTTTTTTTTGCTTTTTCCTCTGATTTTTGGCCCAAAATGTCATCATGATGCTATTACTTGATATAGAAAAAACTGACATATTTATCATTACATTCAGTTGTTTTGCAGAACAACTGAATTAAATAAAAAATTAGGTTTAGCTAATATTTTTTAAGTTTCATACTCAATTTCAGGAAAAAGAATAGCTAGCAAATGGTGCCCCAAGATTTGCTTTTAAGTGTGATTCATCTTAACATAACACACATAAATAAGATCCATCCTAACACAGAACTATCATTAAAAAAATGTAAAAAGTGTATTTTTTTTTTGCTCATTTTTCTTTTCAAGTTCATTTATTAATGCAAGGCATGCTATCATGACATTTGGAATTGCATTTGTCTTTATGTTTTTGACACATGCATTTCTAGAGCAACATTTTTCCTTGCATGCACAGTGAACCTAAAGGTGGAAATAGACCAAAAATGAATTTTAAGAAGGTGCTTTGACATATTATGATCTTAAAATCCAGTTAAGTTTCTGACTTATTAAAAAAAAATTACAATAGCTTGTTTCCTTCTAAAGTTATGATACTTTGAATTCTCTCAAATTTTTGGGAAAGCGTGTTTGAAGATATGTGTAGACTCCGAATTCAGTTAAAATAAATAAAGTAACCTGATATCCTTTTAGAACAAATTTAACTACTTTTTTATTATAAATCCAATTGTTTTTTTGTTTTTTTTTTTTTTTTTTTTTTTTTTTTTTTTTTTTTTTTTTTTTTTTTTTTGTTTTTTTTTTTAGATTGATTATGTTTGGGATGGCATAAATTGTACAATTTTATCTTTTTAAGGAATATTAATCATAAATTTCTCACTTTTGTTCCCCAAATACTACAACTATTGAAACTTTGAGGAAAATACGCTCTATTTTGCGGGAAAAATTATCCTCGTGTACATTAATAATTCAAAAACGGCATATAGTCCTCTAAAAATATACACCTTTTTGAAAAGCAAAATCTAGGCTCTTTCAGGTTCAATTTGGTTCAATCTGAGGACTTTTTGAGATACCTCTTAAAGCCAATGGGAGTATGTAGGCAAATTTTTGGAAATATTGCTTTAAAGCCAATTTTTTTGGGATTAACACTAAAAGTTTAAAGGCTATGCGACAGATATTATTGAGTTATATATGATGCTTAAGAGCTGTGGTTGTTAGTTTAGTGTAGTCAAGATGTTATTTTATGGATTTTGAAGGATTTTTGATTAAAATTATAACTAAAAACATGATGTTTTTTTGTTTGTTTTATTTTAAAAAAAATTTTGTCAAAAAGTTCATTCATTAAAAGATTTAGAATGTTTATCCTTTAAAAAGAAGAATTAAGCAATGCAATGTCTTCATATATTTAGTGTAATATTCTAAAAGAAAGCTAGAAAACTCAGAACGACTGTGTTTTAGCACTAAAGAATTTCTCAATTTAAATTTTACAGTAGTTACTCTTTGGAGTGTAAGTGCTTTATAGTGAATTTTAGGATGTTAATTTATTTTTAGATTGAATAATAAAAATGTCACAAAATATAGAGATTTCAGATGTAGGTTTCTTTTCAATATTTGCATCATATAGCAACTATAGTGAATGTAAATCAGAAGCAGAAAAATTATTTTTACCTGAACTTACCTGATGGCTATTACAAGTTCTTCTCAGAATCTTACAAGAGATTTAAAAGATTTAATGCACTTCCTAAAAAAAGAGGAAACAGATTTATAGTTTCTTTAGCATTTAATGAAAATAGTTATAATACAGTAACTTAATTTATTATTTCATCAAGTAGTGAAAATTACAAGATGAGTTTTAAACATGCACGTGATGTTACCGGGCAACAAGTTACCATGAAAACAAAGTCTGGTAGGAAGTACAAAAAACATTTTTTAGCATGGAATAACTCCATTGCAACTCATTTCATTGTACCAAAGACGGTACCAGTCATATTTTATGGAAAAATCATGCTTCAAATTCTACAAGATCTTTGAGACCAATTTATCTTATTCATAAAGCAGAAACAGATGAAGATTTATTAGATCTTGTTGTTAAATCAACTGATGCAGCACGTGATAAATTGAATGAAGATGGGTTATGTTACATCAATGTTTTTATTCAAGACACCATGAATCATTTAAAATTTAAAGGGAACTAAAGTGGACTGGGAGGAGCAAGTTGTATTCTTTGCGAATCATGGTGGAATCTCTACTAATCACAAGATCGTCAATTCTTTTCCAAAGAATTAGTTCCAATACTACCTATGTCATGTGACCATATTGACAATGTTCTTTTACAACATTGTCAACAAAGTGTTATTCTTTATATTGTTCGTAGTATCAGATAAATTAATGTGGTACTCTGTAATCAAATGTGTATTGATTTCAGTGTAAATTTAATCAATAATTTTCCATAGGCTCATTTAAATCACACATTTCACAAAACAGTTCACCATTCCACCAAACTAATTGTTCTCAGTGATGGTCAAGGATTAGTAATGTTATCTGAAGTGTATTTGGAATCCAACAATAAAGATATCCTAAATTATCTGCAGTTTCTTTGCAGAAAATTGTCTGCTCAGGAGCAGCTCACTGATGTCATATGTAGATTGTTAGTAAGATCTGATCCTGTTAAATACAACGCTTTTAGTAAAACCCACTTTCCTAAAACAATGTACTGAGTGTGACTCTAATGAACATATAATTCTTTTTCATGGTCGTATATATGCTTAACTGATTAAAGTTTTGTACATAGTTTTAAAGTTTATAATTATGGGTGCTCCAATATTAATTTATATGGTTATTATATTGCTCGAAAATTTACCATTTTTTTTAAAAATTGCAAAAATGAAGGAAATTAGAACCCAGGCCACCTAGATTGCATAGACCTTAGAAATTAAAGTCTTAATTTATTAACTAAGCCAGTCAGTATGCTTCTAAAGAGTCCCCAAAGTGAAGATATTCAAAAATATCAATATTTGCTTAAAACTGACCAAATAAGGAATTTGTCCTTAGGCCCAATCTGTTTTTTTTTTCAATTTTATTTCAATTAAAAGTCTCACAGTTACTATTCTTTTCCAACAAGGCCTTATTGACCTTCTAAAGATTTTCCAAGGTTTATATGGAAGAAAAACTGCTTTAAGTCAAAATTGACAAAATAAGGAAAATAGTGCCCAGGTCCCCAATTTAAAACAAAATTATAATAAGTTACTTTACACTTCCACTTTTCCAGCTCTTTTTAACATTGCGTTATGTACCTGTTTCTAAAACATTTTGGGTCCACTGTGGCACATACGTTTGAAAAACTCGATCCAAGTGATTGAGCTGATGCAGTTGATCTAAGTGACGTCTCCCTTTGTGCAACATCGGCAATATCAATGAATTGTTGCATGCAGGTACTAAACTGTGACCTAGTATACTGCAAAAATAATATCCCATGGCTAACTCCAAGTTTATATAAATGCTCATCTATATCCATTAGGTAATGAACCATGGCCATGATATTATTGGAGTCACTTTTTGAGCTATCAATATCAGGCACTTTTATTAACAGGAACTGTACTTCCAACTGCTGCTGGTGGTTCTTATCAGACACCAGTTTCATTTTTTTAGATTGATTTACCAGTCCAACATATGCACCCTCTTTTTTGTGATGTTTTTTTTTTATTACATAAAACGCAAATAAAATTTGTTGTAAAACTTCTTCACCATCTTCAGTAGTCATATGACATAAACATGAACATATCGATTACACTCCTGACACATATGAGCTCCACTAGATTCGTTTTGGCAAAAAACACAATGCTTTTCACTTAGACTCCTACTAATATCATCATTATTAGTTTTGATAGTAGGCTCTTTACCTGCACCAATTATTTCTCCGCCAAATTCTTCAGCGTTTACTTCCGCTACAAATGTTGTGAGAATTTCTTTCAGAAGAGTAGATGACGCCAAGCTAACCATGTAAGAAGAACCAAAATTTACATTAAAAGGTGTTCTTTTAATTTAGAGTCGAAGCTTTGATTTTTCATTAATTGGAAAAATCTCAGACCTTCTGCCCAATGGATTGTGTTATTGTCTTGAATCCATGTGGTTATCATCTTTTCTACATCCTGATTTGCTCTTTCCACACTTCTTTGACTTTGGCTTTGCCGTAGTTTTCCATGTACTATGACCAATTCTGGCCACATCTCTAATATTTCAACATATTTGCAGCGTATATTTTTTTAAACTTGTGGTCAACAATTAGCTTCAAGCTATTTATTTCAGAAGGTTCCCAGGGATTTGGTTCTGGTATAATTAGAGTTCTCATTTGAGCTTACAGTAAAGAAAATCGCTGGTTCCGAAATGGGTTCGAACTCAAAGCTGTAGGATCCGGAGACCATTGCCTTATCCATTTGGCCAGACAACCTTTAATTTCATCAATTATCTTTTTCATAAATTATCAGCCATTATCTGATTGTAAAATTCATGGAGAACCAAAAAATAAAAAATTATCAATAAGAGTTTGCAGACCTAATAAATATAGACTATAATTCTGATGCTGCTGTTGACGAATTGATGCAGTAACGTATTCTTCTCAGGAGGTTTATTTTTGAGCTGGCTGTTCTTATTGAATGGTTTAGATGGTTTGTCATACTTTAAGTGTTAGTTAAGTTGACGTCAAGGGATTTATAGCTTTTTGTATTGTCCTTGTTTAAAATATTTACCTCTTTGATGTTGACTTTTTGGATGTTTTTTGCTGACCCAAAACTTTATAATCCAATATGTTAACAAACATAGCTAAGTTAAGAAATTCCACAATGACATATCATTTATTATGATGACCAAAAGCAAAGAATTAGAATTATTGGTGAAATGGTTTACAATAGCTATATTGACCCACATTTTCAATGGTTTTTGTATAGTGTAGTATAATACATATATAGAAAATAACAATCCTTTAGACGTTATCTAGATAGATTATTCTCATTATTACTAATAGAGATTTAGATAAGCTTTACCTTTTTTATAAATAAAGTTTTATACTAATTATAGTTAGCAATACTTGTATGCTCTATTTTAGTTCAAAAAAAATTAAAAACTGCCATTTCCGTATACTAAATACCAATACCAACAAGTATTGTTGATTATTCATCTTTCGATTACTTTTTAATATTATTATTTCTTTGAAATGAATTTTAAAATTCTTCCATAGATATTATTATTTACGTATAAAACACAACAACAGACACAAAATATTATCACACACTATTGAGAGACCTAAATTGATTGTGTTTTATTATGTCGATTAAATTATGGCTCTACTGTTCAACTATTCTTAATAAAGAAATGGAGAGGCGAGACAAAATATGCAAGGATTTTTCCTAAAAATCAGCACAAATTTCCTGCAGAGTCAGCCAAAAAAATCCTTACCATAGAGAATTTTTTGCTTTAATGCCAAATGAGCTCCAGCTGTAAAGCTGGCAAAGTTTTACTGACTTGGCAGAAAATTTCTGCCTATTTTATCATGTTTCTTCTCGTCTTACCATTTATTTATTAAAAATATTTGAATAGCAGAGAATAAATCAATCGAGACAATAGTTACCAAAACCAAATAAAAATTAATTTCAATACTTTTGACAGAGAATTTTATTTAGAAGTTGAAAAAAAGGATGTTAAACATTCCATTCAAATATTCTTAAACATCTATTGTTTTAATATTAATTTTGTGTCTTTAAACAAAACTGTTTCATGAACAGTAAGTTAAATTGAATATAAATAATAAATAAATATATTTTTGATTTCAATATTTTAACAATTTTTTTTATTTCCATATGTCCATATGTATGCAATATTACTATAAAGTCTTTTATTTATTTATTTTTTTTTTTTTTGTATACTCAATTCTTCCAATAGATGAAAACCAAATAAAAAGTAATTTCAGTACTGTCGACAGAGAATTTATTTTTATTTAGCTACAGCTATTTATTGTATATTAATCACTGGTAACATAAAAAAAATTAGTTGTTTGTTGAATTCTGTTGCAGTTTTCTTCTATTATCAATTACCAAACACCATTTTTAACATTAGCTTGCCAACGAAGTTGCTATACTTTGACTGCTTGTATGCATACTATTCATAAGCAGCGCTAAAATTTTACTTCAGCTTTCAGCAAATTTTTATTTTACCCTTTTTCAACATGGAACTTTTTCGATTATTTAAGATTCACTCCTCAACTTTCACGTCAGCATTTGGCAGTAACCAATCTAAAGTCTGATAGAAAAAGAAAGCAATACTTCAGGTATTGCTTTCTTTTTAACATTTTAACAATTTTTTAACCTTGAAGGGTTAGGGGTGTCTTGGTATGTATTTAGTGAAAAGTCACTCACATTAAAAAGGGATTTTTTTTATTACATAAGTTTTCAATAAAGTTAGCCACTGTAATACTGCCTCCAGCATGCTATTATCCTAACAACTATTCATTAGTTTTTTGTTCGGAAATTGGGGTGAAGTCATTACAAGTGGAAAATATCATGATCAAGATTTCCAAAGAAAGCTGCTGCTCTTCATATTCGTTTAAATAAGTTGTAAGGATATCAATCCGGTGCTCTAATACTTACTTTAGATTGATGTATATATGATCTGGTAAGATTTTATGGAGGTGGAAACTGTTTGAACTGTTTTTAAAAGTAAAAATTATTTTATGGCATGTTTTATTAAACCACACATCTTAATTCAGTCCTTCTGCAATGCTTTTTTTCAAACCATTTATTTTCAATTAAATTTTGCATGAATTTATGAGGAATAAACAGTTATATATTTTTTGATATCAATTCTTATCTCTTGGTACTGGGAACAAGCGAATGTTTGAGTGTGGGATGGAGTTAAGCAAAGCGAAGCATAATGTAAACTCAGTAAGCTTAATTTTTTACTAAAAATGTAATCTGATTGTTAAAATTAGTCAGTTTTTAATAAATTTTAGGCAAAATCAAAAACGATACAAGATAAAGTAAATTAAAACGTTTGTTTATTTCGAAGTGATGGACTAAAAAAAGGCATGGAATTTTTTCTTTAGATGGTTTTTCCTAAATTATTTTTCAGTTTTCATTTACTTGCAATGATATTTCTATTACAGCAGGCTTAAAATTATTGGGCGTGTGTGCAGGGCTTTGAATAAAGTATTTTGGCAGGTTTTTGTTTTGAATTTGATTAGTGGTATTTTTGCTATTCTCTGACTAATGCCAACATCTAATGAATTTGTTTTGGGCATTTCAAAATCTGACTTTTACGACTGTATTCAGATTTGAATATCATGTATAGCAGGCATTATCAAAATGTGCTTGAATTTTATATGAGAAAAATAATATAAAATATAAAATGTTACATTAAAGCCTTCTAAATGGCAGGTGAGGAGGAATTTCCTATATATTTTAATAATTTTTTTTATTGGTGCCTTGAAATTCATATATTCTCCACTAAATTTATGGTCTTCTGGTCTAGACTGCTATCCAGATTGTATTTATAATTTTTGTTGATTTTAATGCTTTGATATATATTGTTTAACATTTCCATTTTTTTTAACTTAATATTTGTTCGCAAATAGAAATGATTATTATTATTTTTTTTTTTTTTGAGATGAATCAATTACAAAGATTTGCAAAATCTTAATTAAATCTGCCCTCTATTTCTCATTGTTATGTTGGAACAAATAAAAATATAAAAAACCACAGCCCATAATTTAAGCTATCAGAGTAAACTAATACTGACACCAGATTTTCAAATAAAGAAAAATATACCTTCAGTATTTAGCTGGAAAAAGATAGTTTAAAGACATACGTTGAAAAAAATTTTCGATGTGAAAAAATTAACAATGAACTACACACATGTTTTATAATTGTTTAAAATGCAAAAATAATGATGTTGAATTGTTTTCCCTACAACCACCTAGATACTAAATTGTTTGAGTCTGGCAAAGAATTTTACGAATATTTGTACCATAGATTCTTTGATCGAAAATATTTTCCCCAACTTGTTTCAAAAAAAGATAAAATTTATTGGAAGATTTAATTGGTAAACCTAAAATTGTTTTTTTAGATTTTAATATTCTGTTATTTCTGTTTTAGGATTGTTTAATTGTATCAGTTACAAACTTGAATATAAAATTTGATTGATCTATCAACATTAGTGAAGGTTTCATAAGTAAGAAATGAAAATCTTTCATTGAATGCCTGCTTACATTGTTTTTAATTTTTTAAATAAGCAAAATTTACAAATTTATGGATCCTGTTTTTTGATTTAACTAAATTCCTTGTGCAGTAAAAAAATTATAAATGATCAGATTTCAACACCCATTTTACTTCATGCTAGGATATCTTTTTGTAGATGTTTATAGAATTTGATAAATTTTTCATATTTCTTATGTTAAACAAGTAAAATAGAAATTGTTGATATTGTTTTCGTGAAGGATGTGTAGTTATGTACTCAGTTAGATCTGGATTAATATTCTCTAAGGATAAATCCCAATTTTTACATTTTTTTATGTTGATATCACCTTATGTTATAAACTTCCTTCCTTTATAAACTTCCTTCTTCCTTAGTGCAAAATTTTTTTATTATTCCAAAAAATTATAAGCTTAGAATATAGAAGCAAAATTTTGAACATCTTTATTTTCAATATTTCATTAGATATCAAATATCCTTACTAATGTAACATGTGATGTCATTTCTATCCCTACCAAGATGTAAAAGTTATTTATGTTATCATTTATATTTAACTACAGGACAGGAAAAAGACCAGTCTAACGCAGACAGTTTACTTAGTAAGGGTATCATCATTAGCTTTAGGTATCAAGCCTACTAGTGTGTGACTACACACAATAAAGGGCCCAGTTGGTATATTACTGTGAGGAGGTTAGCATTAAAAAGAAAATTTAGCTGTGATAATCTTTCTCCAACACTTCATGAAATGATTAAGACCTGTCTACACATTCTAGCATGCTAAGACTTAAGTCATACAATAAAACTGATTTTCCTTGAAGTTTTTGCTGCAAAAGCAGACAATAATAAAGACTGATGGTTAAGACTCTTCTCATTTGGAAAAAAAAGGGTTATACTATTGTTGATAAAAGTTTTATTAATTTTCATATAGATGATTTAAGAAACGCAAATCTTAAGAATATTGAGGTTTTGTCATAGGATTTTTTTACCAAAATATTCTATTGTAACCAATTTTTACGTAAGAACTTTATTCTTTAAGATTCTTGAAAACATTGCCAGACCTTCATCAAAAAATAAATTTTTTTGTAAAACTTAAGTTCTCTATGATAATAAACAAGATTGGTACTAGTAAAATACGAGGGAATAAAAAAATAAATTCAGTTATTAATATACAAGTTGTTTTATTGTTTATAAAAATGTCAAACTACAATTTATTGCAATCTGAGGCTATTCTAGAGCAGTATTTCAAAAAAAAAATATATTGTATTGATTAACATTACATTTATAAATCTTACATCCGACTCTGTCGTAATATGTTTTCGACAAAAAAAAAAGACAGGATCAATAATTTGTTAGAGACTATAAATAAAAAAAGTAAAACCAATCAAATGATTTTCGCTGACTTTAATCTAATATTTAATATAGAGACATCAACAATAATTATTACTTTTACATTTTCAACAATGCTTTTGATAACTTCTAAATTTGTCAAACTTAAGCTTAAAAATTTCTCACATTTTTTTATATTAGAAAATATTTTTGGTATTTCATGACATCCCGTCATTTTAAACATTATATGTAGTCCAGTTCCCTGGCCCTAAAAGATGTTTGATTTTTTTGGTAAAACCACAGTTTTAAATTTTTTGATTTTTTTCTGAATTTTCCACAAATTTTTCACAATGTTAGATGTTATTTTCAAACCGGATTCATAATTTTTCGTAAATCTAGTAAACTAGTAGATTCTGAATCTTTGAAGATTAAGTTTAATGGAAAATATGTCCTTCGACTAGTATAAAATATCTTGGAGAATTGATTGGCGAGCACTTCTTATTGAAATCTCATACAGATGAACTGATTAAAAAACTAAGCAGATCAAACAATATGCTTTCTAAATTACATTGCTATGTTAATAGTAGTACTATTCGTTCACTTGATTTTGCTTTATCCTCACCTCATATGAATTACTGTTGTCAGATTTGGGGTCAAAATGGTAGCTGATATTTAAATAAGATTTTATCACATCAGCGTTCTGCATTAAGAATCATTAACTTCATGCCTTTTCTTTCTGACGTTTCTTTGAGTTTTCATAGTTCACTGATGTATGCGTTTCAAATATATTGTTAGTGTTTGACTCTTTGTCGTTTAGTTTACCATATTCAATTAAAGACTTCTTCTCTTATAGTAAAGATACCCACACCTACAATACTTGTAGCAGTAAAGCCTTTAAACTAGTTCTGCCAAAATTTAAAAGAACGAAATATGATAAAAATGCAAAATATCAGTGCGTCACTAAATGGAATAAATCTATCACTGAAATAAATAGTATTTTTAAGTTCAAATATACAAACTCTCTTAATTACAAAAATATTTTTGATTTTAATAAAATTCAAAAAAATAAACATATGTAATTAATATAATCAATTAGCTACAACTAACGACTTGTTTTTTAGCTAAGTATTTACTAATAAAACGTGGATTCACTCCTTTTGGTCAGCTCTTGCTATATGAGTGACTCCCTCCAAATTAACCTAATGTTAAATTAAACAACTATCCTAAAATTTTTTATAATTTATGCTATATTATTTTAAAAAGCTAAATTGTATTTTTTATTTGGTTAACTTTGAAAAATGTACTTATGTTTTTAATAAGTTTTGCATATTTTTGCTATTTTGAAATTGGTATTATTTAGGTCGAAGGCTTTTAAGACTTAGAAACAGGATGATAGGATGACTTTTGAAACAAAAATACAGTTTTTTTGACAGTTATTTTTGAATTGTTTAGAACTTTTTCACTTATCTTAAAGGTTTATCAGTCACTAGAATTTGTTGAAAATATAGTTTAAGATTAAGCCATAGTTTGACATTCAAAAATTCTTTATCTGCATCAAAAGGTCTATTTTTGAGCAAAATTTCACGTTTTTAGAATAGAGTTCAAGAATATTTTTGCTTTATTATGTTATCATACATGACATCATATGTCTAATATAAATACATAGCAGCTTTCAAATTAAAGGCTCAAAGTAGCTCTTTTTTGACCAATACCTTTTTATTAATTTCTCACTTTTTCTCCTTTTTACGGGGATAAGGGGCTGTGCTGTTGATATTTCATGAAGAAAGAATTTGATATAGAGATAGTAAAAGATTTTAATAAGACTCCCCGTTTGATTATTTTTTCCATAGAATGATTACAAACATTGGATTATTCTCAGAATTCACAATCAATAAACAATTAAAATTTTTATAGCTTTCAAAAATTAGATGTGAAATAGAAATAAAGGAGATAAAAAAGAAAGAAAGTGGGGTAGAGAAGGGTGATCTGGAAATTAATGTTAAAAATTGAAAGCAAAACTTTTTTAACTATTGCCATACTAACAAATCTGCTTAAATACTGAAAACTTGCTGTTTTAAGTCAGTCAGTTTATTTCAAAGATTTGAAATTTTTTTAGCTGCTTCTTCGCCCTTATGTCTCTGATGAAATTGAGCCTTCTACTTTTCGGTGGCTGTTCATTCTTGGTGGGATCCAATTGATCACCATGCTTCTGAATATCCACAAGGAACTAGTAATTGATGATGCTCAGGTGAGAGTTATACATATGATTCCCTACTGGATATGATTCCCTACTGGAAAGTTTAATCCAGCTTTTACTATAAGATTTAGTAAGTTTAAATTAGTTAAAAGTAGTAAGTTTAGTAAATTTAAATTTAGCAATTTTTCTTTTCGCATGGACAGAAAAAATTTAGTTTAACAAAAATAAAGAAAAAGTGAACAATCAACATAAAAAAGTTACGTTAGCAATTTTAGTAAAATCATGTTAAGGCGTTGAAAATATAGAAAGTGAAGAAAGATTAAAATGCTATGTGGAATTGACTGTAATAGGAAAATATAAAAAGGCTTCTTGGTTTACAAAAACAAGCAAGTTTGTAAACAGATTGTGTCTGGAAACAAACAAATGTGTAAACAGATTAGTGTCTGGAAAAAAACTAAATAAAATCCAAATTGAAATTTTGAAAACTCTGTGCCTAGAATAACAATATATAAAGGATAATAAAAGACAAATAATAATTCAAAGGAAATCATAAAAATATATATAAGCGATTGGTGGATAAAGAATTACATAAAATTTAAGTGATATGTCCTCAATTTTAGCCACAATAAAACTGGCACAGATGATGTAAATTGTTAAAACACAAAACGTAGAGATATATCAAAGCTTGTATTACTTTATACCAAAATATTCAAGGCAAAACTTGAATAATTTCATGGCTTTGAGAAAATTTACATTCTGAGTCAGATTTCATGTTTTGGACCTAAAGTCTAGTAAAAATACTGTAGGGAAATCTAATGAAAAAACAAAAGCATGGTGAGTTACTCACCATGAGAATTATACGGTTTTACAATATTTTCGGTAAAACCTGCTTGTATCACCACTCAGAAATATTACAATTATTTAAATTCACCTTAAAACTTTATAACTGTTGTTAAAAATTTTGCTGAAATTCCATTTAAAGTTGCTAAAACCATGTTAAATTTACTGCTATGAATATCCTCATATTTATTAAGAACCGTGTTGATCAAAGAATATTAGATTATAAAACATTTTCCAAAATTTAAGTTGCTATGTATCCTTGAAATATGCATTAGTAAAAATGATGTGAATGCTGCAAATGATTGTCTTGGAAATTCTTAAAATTTTTAACAGAATCCTAGGAAATAATTTTATTTTCAAATTGTTCCATGTATGAGCTATGTATGAGTTTTTTAGAAAGTATTTGAAAGATGTTGGCGCATCAATGTTATAATTTAATTTGTAAATTTAAACAAGTTGTAATAAATACTTTATAGAGTAAGCCACTTATTTAACTCATCATCATTTTACGGGGCCAAAATATTAACTGCATTAAAAACTGATTTTTAAATCTGGATTGCAAAATTCTATGACTGAAAAATATTTAAAAGGCTAATATATTACTTACAAAGTTCAAAAAACTTAATAGCCTGCATTACAAATGTTTGTCTGTTGCTTAAGTATTTTACGTTGTTTTAGTTTAGTTTATTATTAAAAAGAAAGAAATTGAATTGTGTCTATTGTTTAGATTTTTTCTTTCTAGCTATAACTTTGTTTTAATTTGTTTTTTTGTGACTTGGAGACGATGTTTGTTTAAAGGTACTATATTCAAATTAATCACATAATAGTCATTTTTAGAGTGATCAGAATACAGTAAGCATTGCGAGCTCTACATCAATGGACATTTGGTCTACTGCTTTGACAAAGTGTCTGCTTTGTCTTAACAGATTACATTGTGCAAGTACTACAAGGTGTGGCCATGTATTTTGCTGGAAATGTATAATTGAATGGACAACTGCTAAGGTATTAAATTTCTAGTGACTGTATGTTAAAATCATTTAGGTCTTTTTTTTATACATTAGTGTACCCTTCGAATTAAACTGCTTTCTAGAAAGTCTAAGTAATGCAATTTAACCAATGTCATAAAAATTTAAGTAATAGTCTAGTTAAAGGTCCAGTAAATTATACACACGAACATTAATTATGTAGAAATAACGAAGTGATTATTTTCATGAATAATTATTGGTTTAAGTTAAAAAAACAAAGTTAGATTTTTCTTTTACCCTCTTGTCTTTTACTTTGAATTAACCTATTAGGTTTTCCAAATATTCTTGATTGTGGGATAAATAAGAGACATCACCTGCTTTAAAATAGTTATAATCAATTTTGATTTTCATTTTAGTAATTCAACAATACATATGTGTTAATCTAGGTTAGAATTTCAAAGCTGAAAAACTATACTAAAATTTGACTTATGGCCCAAAAATTTCAACAAAACATGCCTTAAAAAACGGCTTTGATTTTGAAGATGTGTTGGACATTTTCTTAACATACCAAAGCTCTTTATTATTTTGTACTGTTAAACACGTGCTGCTAACTTTATTAGGCCTGTACCCAGGCTCCTAAATTTATAATGTTAAAAAAATATATTATTTAAATCTGTTCAAATTTTGTTTGTTGTTAAAAAATATTATTTTAAATGATTTTAAACATGTTAAACACTATGAAATAAATATTTTTCTGACCTTTTACCCACTTTTACAATATCTATCTTTGTGGAAAAATAATCTGTTTTAATTTTTTTCAAAAAATTATGTTCTTGCTCTGCTTAAATTTTGTATGGCGTTTATTTTAGCCTGAATGTCCTGTTTGTCGTGAATCCTGCTATCCATCTAGAATTGTGTGTCTCTACCATTACGAATTTCATTGATCATGTGGTTGGTTTCTATGGTGATGAGTTTAAAAATATTATTTTTTACGTTAGGGTTTGCTGATGTTTCCCTGGTACAAATGCAATGTATTTTTGCAGGTTAGCGATGCAAACAGAAATTACTGTTTGTAATTGGTACATAACATAGGTTGGATTTAATGATACTTTCTTGGCGATGGGATAAAATTTTCTGAATTTTAATTTTTGTTTCACATTCATGTATGATCATAGACTTATAAAGGCAATTTGGGAAACTAGTATACTGGTTTCACTGAGAGAAACATTCTTATTCACTACTATGTGGATATTTTTTAACATACTTGGTTGTTGAAATGGCAAGGTGTCTTAATTTTGTTAAGAAAAAAATTATTTTATGTTTGTTAAAACACAATTGTGTAGAACTTTATAATAATTAGAAAATTAAAATTGTGTTAAATGCTACTGTGTAGATAGACTAGATTTTTTCAAATAAGTTAACAGTTGCCTCTATTTATTATGCTTTGTTAAAACCGCCATAAAAGTTTTGATATTACAGACATCTGCTGTCCTGTAACTTTATAAAGTATTAAAATAATTTGTTTACTGTTGTAAATAGTTGTGTCGTTTGTTTTTTCCGTCTGGTGATAAGCTTCTGTATTGCTTAGGGGGTTTTATTTTATGTATAACTGTCTTATTTGATACCCTTTTTAAGCTAGAAAGTACCAAATTTCAGATTAAATAAGAAATTTTTGTCACTGATTCGAGCCTAGTGATATTTAGATATTTTTTTTTTTTTTTTTGCCTTGAATTCAAAAAATTTGCATAAAAAGTGGGTAGTAGGAAAAATATGCCCTATTTTTTAAAATATCTGGGACGTAATCTGTGGAAACATTTATTTTATCTTTTTAAACAATGATATGAATCAATAGTTTTATTTGTTTAGATAGACTTTATGGCCCTTTATACCCCTTCCTATGTAGTATAGGTCAGTGCCTTTCTTCAGTCCATTAGTGCTAGATCTTGGTATCTTTTTATTACTTTGTCCTAATATTTTTTGCATAAAGTTAAGGATTAAAATGATGTGTAAATGGCGTGACAAAGCCGTATTTAAATTTTGATCTACCTGACTAAATAATAAAATTTTATATTTTCTTGTAAGATTTTTTGTCAATTTTTTGAAAAAAATTTTTGAAAAAAAAATTTTTTTTTATTACCATTAACTTTTGGGGGATAATTTAAGAAATCAACCACTTTTTTACTTTATTTCTCAAATAGGCAAAGCAATTTTTTATTTTTCCAATAAAGATTCTACGGAAATTTTCTATTCTAGCACAAAGATAATTAAAAATTTCCTTTTATTTTCTAGTTGTTATCTAGCCTGTGAACTTGTGGTAATCATAAATATATATATATTTATATACATATTCTTCCTTTTTACTACATCTTTAGAACCGCAATATGCTTGTAATTATTCACCCTTAGAATTTTTTAATTTTTTTGTTTTATTGACACCAACACAGTTTTTACTTTTTTATGGAACAAAAAAGTTTATTGATATTTTTGGACTTTAATTGGATAAAGTCATGCTGCAGCTGTCTTTAATTTTTTAGTTAAAATTTGTTATGGTTTTTTGTTTTTAAGACAAAGATTATTTTATCAATTAAATGAATTTTGGATATTTATAACTTAGTTGTGGATAAGGATAATTATTTTCAATCATTTTACAAACTTTGAACAAGTTATTGTTACAATATTGTGTACCCACCGAGATAATACAAATTAATTGTAATAATTTGATTCCCATTGGTCTTCTTATTGGATGCTTTTTAATAGTTCAATAAAGCTAGAAACTTCTCAATATGTGTATAAGTTTTCTAAATATTTTCTCAGGAATGGTAGAATAAAATATTTTTGTACTTTTTTGTGTTTAATTTCCAGGAACACTTTACTGTTAGAGCATGTTCCTAGTTATTTATTAAAAAGTATATTTTCTGTAAGATGTTATTTTTGAAAACCTTGTCTGTAAGGTATTTTAATGGTGGTTTTTTTATATTTTTTTATTTTTTTTGATAGAAGCGTATTTGAATAAAGTGGTATAGTTTATTTATCTTTTTTAAATATATTTATAACGAAATGTAAGATTATATTATATTAATTTCAAATTAAATTCTTTATACATTATTTTTATTTCTGATTTAATTCCTTCAAAAATTGCAATGCGATCATAATTAAGTTAGGTTACATGTGACTGAGTTCTGTATATTACCACTCTCTGTCAATTTCTATTATGCTTAATGATTCATTCTGCCATTTGGTTTATTTTCATCGTGGATGTTTGAAAATATTTAACTAAATTTAAAACAATTAACAAGTATTTTACAAATATAGTGATCCTTACACTCATGTAATGCAATAAATTTGAATGTAATTTAAAGTATTAACATCAAATCATCTTAAGGGTTTAGCACATTTTCACTTTCTGTTTAAATTTCCTTGCTTTTTTTTATAAATTTCTCAAGATTTAGCATGTAGCCTAGAATCAACTAAAAGCTCTTTTAAAAAAAATTACTTAATTAAAAATTTGCCTAGTCTTCTTTTTATGATACTAGACTACTGGTATGGAAATATTTAATGATTTATGTGCAATGGGCTACCGAGTTTGTAGTGGTATAATGTCAAATTTCTTCCTTTCCATGATTTGTTGAAAATCATTGCTAAGTAGCAGGATTTAGAAACTTGCTTTAATTTACATAAATCAAAAAAAGAAAGAAGGACAGTACTTATAAAAGAAATTGATTAAAAATGCATTCAAAATCATGACT
>JAUZNK010022644.1:0-20409 GCA_035046665.1 Euphysa ruthae | reverse complement strand
TAAACCTATAATTTGTATAGAGTGTGTTCCAAGCTACACTGATGAGCTTTTGTACAGCGAAACACGTGTATGTTGTTTTACACACACACTCAGGCACACACACACACACACAAACACACACACACACACACACTGATAAAGAGTATAATAAAGTGACCAAAAGAAATATGAATGGAAATTGCAACTCAGATCGTACGACAAAAAGCCAATGTAAACAACCGCTGCAATGGAATGGAATGGAAACCCACCCGCCTTTATGTCTGGTCAAATTTGCTAAATGAAATTATTCTCCTGACTATAAGTTAAATGACTATTTATGCATGGTTTATTTTTCTTTTAGAAGAACCGGTGTTGAAAGACTGTAAAAGTTACAAAGCAATCGGTTACAACGTTTCTGGATTATATCAAATTATTCTTGATGGAGTTGAAGAAATCACAGTTTATTGCATTATGGAGCATGACGGTCCAGAAGGTATATATATGTTTTCATTTTTATTTTATCAAATAAACAGCTAATCGTTTTATATTTAGTTGATTAACTTCTTAACATCTTTGTTATTGTTAAGAGGTGCTTATTCTGTATTTTTGGAAATCAACACGTCATTGGAGACTATAAACACATAACTAGAAACTAAGACAGTTTTTTGTAGAAATCTATTGAGCGCAAATGACTACAGCCTCTACTTCGGACAGGGCACAACAAAAAATTTTTGAGAAAAATACTCATCACAGAAGCTTCTGGCAACTTTTTAAGAGTTAAAATCAACACAGGAAACACTTTTTTTTGAAAAGTCTACTTGACCAGCAATATTAGTTTTTTAAAAAATTTTATCGACGTAAAAATTATTAAAATAAAAATATAGTAGGCTTTTTTTTTTCTCAAAAAAAATTACAAAATTCCGTTGATTTTTAGAATTAAATGCCTTGTTTATAATAATTTTCATCATAACTTCGGAAAAAGATGTCATTAAAATAATTTTCACAGAGTCTCTTTCACCACCAAAAAGTGATTAGTGATTAAAAAATGAATTCAATTTTAGTTTGAATCAAGAAATTTTTTATGATTATAATATACAAAAACGGAGAAATCAAAATATTTTATCAATCATTTTTTGATACTAATTTAACTTTGCTAAGCAGATTTTTGGCTTGTTGAAAAAGTTCTTATCTTATTTTCAATGCAACGTCCGAAAAATCTTCCTTTATGTAGATTCCTTCTTCCCGCAAGCTTTTTTTTTTACAAAATAACATCTTTATATTGAAAATACAGTCATTTTGCAATCAGAGTTAAGTTTTTCATTTTTTAACCCGTCTTTTTTATAAAGTTTTACACTTCGATGACTATGTTTTTTTAAAACAAGAACGTCTCTAAGAACTTTCCTGAATTTGCTCTCATTTTACTCCTTCCATTCATTTTCATTTTCAACAACTCCATCAAACCTAAAAATGATTCTTCTACTTTGGTCTTCGAAATCCGAAAACTTTTGAATTAAAAAATTTTCCTCCGCAATTGTCTCATTTTTTTTTTTTTTTTTCATTTATTCGTCAATTTGGACCAACTTTTTGTACATTATACCGCTATGGAATGACATGGTTTACAGCCTAACGTAACTACTGGAAATCCACTGCAAAGGCAGTCTCAGTTGTAAATGCAAGTACGAAACTTGAAGTGCAAAGATAATAGATGCTGTCCAAAAATTTATTCGTAAAGAACTAGGCACTGATTTCAATTACCAATCAGTACTAAATGTACAAAAGCAAGGACAAACACTATTTCGCTCGACTACTAACGAGCATGTCCGCTTTTTAAATGATGATTGTAGTCAATTGGTACTAAAACTTTGCTCAAGCAATCGAATAAAGACTTACGACAGCTTTAATATTACAACCACTAGATGTGTCGTCAAAAAGTGCATCAATGATTTTTACTGAAAGTGTAATAATTCAATTATGACCTTTCTTTTTGTACAGAAACAACTGAATGGACATAACTGTGATCCTTTTGCTACAGCCTTTATTGCAGAAATTGCAGAAGCTCAGTTGATATCAAAAAATGAGAGTGGATCTTATTGAGTGCTTAAATAAGCAACATTTAACATACTTCCCTAAATTGGAATAGTGTTTATCAAAGACTTATATAAAACATTATAACCTTTCTTTATAAAGGCAATTTTTTAAGTTGAAAAATGCCTAAGTACAAGCAAAAAGTATTGCTTTTTCTCCATCAAATTACGAATTTGCTAACTATACATGCTTTAAGTGCTTACGTGTTTTTACATGCTTATATATGCTTTTTGCTATACTGTTAATCTAAAATATTCACGGTGCCCATTTTCATTACATAGACTCTCTAATTACCTAAGTAATAAAATTTTCACATATGCAAATATTTTCGTTAAATTTTCTCCAAAATTTTAGGGGATTACTTTTTAACTAGAGGAAATAATTATTGACTAGTCTATAAGGTCTGGGGGAGTGCTTAGAGGCTACTGCACAGGGAACCTGTAGATTTTTGGTATTTTAAATCATTTGATTTATATGGTAGTTTGTTTCAAATCAATGAATATTAAAGTATGTTATAATATAACTAATGATTAGTTAAATGGATGTCTTAATCTGAGTTTTATGAAACCATTTCTTTGAGCCTTTTTTTTTAGACTCGTTAATTATAAGTTAGATGATATTTAGATAAGGCAGTGATTATATAGATCAGTTGATGTTTATGCTTGTGAATGTTTAAATAAGCCGATATTAAGAACAGTGTTAAAACTTTATCGTAAGATTAATAATAGATTGTAAGCCTTGATAATTGGAATTAGTACCAATGGATATTTTACCAGATCAGCGACTCTTAAGAGCAATGTTACACTATGGGTACATGACGAATACAGCAAAATTGAGTTGAGGTTGAAAAATCTACAAATATCTTATATGAAAAATATATAAATTAATTTGAAAGTATTTTTAGGAGTGTTTAGTCAAGAACACCCTGAACGTAATTTATCCTAGCTTTAAAGAATATTATCCATATCTCCAAAATACATCTAATCGTTCTGGTTGTTTAAATATTAACTCTGACACTTCTGGAAATTATTTTAACAAACATTCTAAAAAGCGTATGAAGCAGAACATTTATGAACAACAAATGTTTAATTAATTTACACAGCTGTTTACATTATATAACATCGATTGCAATTTCGGATAAATAGTTGGGCTTTTTTTGCCGTGGTGGCTAAAGTTATCACAAACCATATAGTTTGCAAGAGAGGAAAACAAAAGTACCAATTGCTCATACCTGGTGGGTACCAGGTATGAGCAATTACCAACAATCAATGATTTTCTTCCACAAACAATCCATTTCTAGCCTAAAACATTCACGCTTCGTCATAACTAATAAAAAAAACTATAGAAAATGTTTTCCGCTGTATTCGTTATATTTATAGATTTGTCCCATTCAACAGTTCCATGATACTTTATTGCATTTCTACCATATTTTGCAATTTTGACATTTGGTATAACCATTTGGTTAATTTTATTGTTACGAGTATTATAGAAAGGTGCATCTACACTTTTAATAAACATTTCGGTAAATAGTTTTTTATAGAATTGAAGACGAAAATTATGTTGAAAGTTTTGATAAATTATGAAACTATAAGAACCTTTGAAATGTTAAACTAACCAGGAAATATCAGAAAAAAACGACATGAAATTAAAAATTTGTGCAGGTAAAAGTTGGAGTAATAGAATTTTATAAATATAAAGATTTCCACACAGGCCGCACACGTGAAAAATTTAACAATTTGTGAGAAGAAAATTTAAAAAATGCATTAAACGCAACGTCTTTAAATCATGCCATGGCGTAATTTTGATAACATGCTCTTAGATATATTTAGCTTTTCATTGATTTCATTAATTTGCGGTTTCCAAATGAGGCGTTCGTCAATTAAAACTCCTCAGAATTTTATGTTAGAGTCGGGAAATAAAAGTTTTTATAAAGTTTAATTTAAAATTCGACAAATTTTTTTCTCAGTTTTTATGAAAATGATATAAAAGTTTTATTTTTTCAGCATTTAATGTTATTCGTTTTGTATTTAACCAGGTTCGAACATTTGTTATAATATTGTTAATTTTAGAATAAATCCTTTTTGAGTAAATAACTTATGAATAACAAACAAACTGATGTCATTAAGCAAAGTGATGCACGATGGAGTGTTTAACAGAAAGAGCTATTAAGTCATTATTGTGCAAATTTTTAAAAATGAAGCCCTAAAAACTGAGAACTAAGGAGTTCCTAGCTATATTGAATGTTTTAACAGCGTATTTAATCAGTTTATCACGAGGTATTGTTTTCAATTTTTTAAAAATGATAAAAACTAATCAATAGCAATACCATGTAAGGAAGATTTTTGATAAGAGTGTTGAAGATCTATGAGAACGCCACATCCATAAATATCATAGTCTAAAGCTTCACAGATTATTAAGAAAAGTAAGAGAAGTAGAATGGGTTGATCTGAAACCAAATTGAACGTCAGTTAAGAATGGGATAATATCTAAGAACTTATAGAGTTTTAAGTGAATCTAGTTCTCAAGAAACTTGCCAATGTTCAAGAGCAAAGAAATAGGTCTATAGTTACCACATGAAAGTCTAGACTTACTTGATGAAGAATTTTAGTATTATTTTAAATTAAATTGATACAAGAAATAAATATTTTATTAAATTGAGTGTAGATGATAATCTGAGGTAAATGGTCAGAGAGTGAGAAAAGATGTTATATTTAACATGGGAAACCATTAAATTGCAGAGTTAATAATTTCAGAAAGGCCCACGTGGCGTGTCTTCGAGTACTTAAAAACGCCTATCTGCCGATACAAAGTTCGAGCAACCGAAAAACCCGAGGTTTCGTTGCAATATGCAATAAGTTTTGCTCAAAAACTCAAAAATAACATGGAAGGTGAATTTCCGCCAGAGCTGGGAGATCTAACTCGTGAACTTTTATTCCGTATTCAAACGTGCTGTTACTGCGCCAACTCTGTTAAATGTAGTTGTGATTCATTTAAAAAAACTAACCATAGTCCTTCTAGTTAACTTTATGTTGGACAAAATTACGTGCATTTTACCAAATATTGATTACATTACACAACAAAAGATTGCCACTGAAAATACAAAAATTTAAAAACGCAAGTGAAGTGTAAAACACACTGATAATGTTGGGACCATCCATTCGGGAAACAAGAAAAACGAAAAAGTAACGCAGAGAATCTTATCATAACTAAACTTTATTTAAATATGGGAAAACAAATACGTTTTCTGAATTCCACAACTAGCGCAACAGATATCTTCAGTCATTTTATATTACTCTCTTATTGAAATTTAGCACAAGTTTGACGCATATTTTAAAAGAAATTTTCTAGAGCAAAACCGCAAAATAAACACGATAACAAAACAAATAGATAACGAATCCAAATGAGTACGGACTTGTCATTTATATCCCATAGATCTAGTATAAAAAAATTTCTAAGTCTATAAGTCTATTAACCCAAAGACAAACCTAAAGTTGAATATACCAAAGGCCGTATGTCCGTATTTTTAACTGCTTGTAGTATTTTTTTTTTTTTTTTCATTTGATAAATTGTCCTAATAGCATATAAGTGTCATAATTATTTATAGATCAGTGAATATTTAGATCAATAAATTTTTTTTGTCCTGGAATTTTTAGTGAGAGTCTTTTGTGATCCTCGAATCATTAATCTATTAGTTATCATTGTCTGCGTAAAATTTTTTATGTATTTATATCTGCTAACATATGTTTACCTTTATTCAAATTGGTCTTTAGACTCGTAAACGTTTAAATAAATTGATTTTTTAGAATGGGTATCGATTCTAAGTCAACTTTCTTTTATATATACTAAATAAGTAGATATTATTTTTAATAGCTCTGTTGATATTTAGATCAAAATATAATTAAGTCAATAATCTATACATCAATAAATCTTTAGATCTATGGCTCATTGAGTTATTGGATCTTAAACAAATAGATCATTAAGCTAGGTTTTATTTCCATTTGAAAAATTTTTGAGCGATGCAACGTATAGAAATGAGCGTAATCAAGTTAGTAAATCAATTAATTATTTACTCACCTCTGCAGCTTTTAATTTCTTCTATTTTTGAACAAATGCTTTAATTTCTCAAAGGTACACTAAAAAATTACCGATGTCAGCAGTTTTTAACAGGTTTGACTTTTTCACACCCTTCCTCTACCCTGGTGTTTATTTTGTTTGTTTTTTTTTTATCTTAAAATTTTTAGGAAAAGTTAAAAACGAAAAGTTATAAGCTTTAATGGTTAAAACACTACCTGCAAAAGTATGTAGCCAATGGCCAAACGTTTGTAGGGTTAATATATCTGCTGATAAGGAAATTTCTAAAGCAACAGCAGCAACTAAGAAAACAAATCGTCATTTTAACACTTTTTCGTCAATTTGATGTATAATTCTCCATACAATCTTAAAAGGTTTAAAACTCAAACCTTTAAAATTAAAATATATCTTTAGATTGCACAAAAAATTACATAGGTTTTCGGATTAATAATTTTTAATCACAACTTTTTGTCTCTTATTAGGCCCTTCATTTTCTTCTTAAAAAGACAGTTGAACAGTGGAAGCTATAAACTTTTAAGAGATGAATATTTGCAGGGGGTTTCAGCGCAATATATATATATGTATATAATTAAATAATATAATTTTAGGCAAACCATTTGCTTCGTTTCGATCAAAGAAGGAAAAACAATTAACCACGTTATCATTCCTGCATAATGAATTTGTATTGAACTTTCGATTGAAGATTTTAAAAATCACAACTAGTGGAAGCAGGATAATTCATGTCAAAAGTAAAACGGAACTCGGTGAATTACTAGTAGGTCTGGGCAGAGATGGTAAAATATGTTGTATTTACCCGTTAAATGGACAAGCCGTTATTAAATGCTCAAAAATCTTGCCAACCAATGAATGGATATATTATAATATTTCCCAAAGTAATGAAGGAGAGAAATATATTTATAGAGTAGACCATAATGGCGATAAATTTGATGAGGCAGTTAATAACACTCCTGTGGAATTATCAAGCGTAACTTCTTTAATCTACACCGAGAATGTTATTATATCTGACATGGTGTTAGTTAATAAAGATCAGGTAAAATTTTTTTTGTTTTTTTAACAAGATAATTGCAGAAGAACAAAGGGTTAATTTTCGCTAATTTCAAAATTTTGGCCCAATTGATGAAAACGCAATACTCATTCACAAAAAAATCGGTTTAAATACAACTTCATATCATTTTTCTAGCAAAGGAATTGAAATTGAAATAATAGACAAGTGTGCTGCTAGTTTTGCTGATTTATTCCAGCAAAAAATTGATTTTTTTTAGATAACCTGCAAATATGAGCAAATTTTTAATAAATTTTCTAATTTTTGCAAATAATTGCATTCTTTCTAGAGATGTTTAAAACCGGTTAACCGCTTATTAAAAACCTAATATCTTATATCTCCACAGAAAAATTTTTTTTGCTGACTATCTTCGAATTTTTGCCGACGTCGACACAAATTTGTTTCACGCTTACCTTTTTTAACTGATGTTACTTGTGATGATTGAGCAGAACTCAGAATTCGAACTCGCAAGGATCCAAACCGTTTGGATTATCACATAAGCTTTCGAAGTACTTATTCTTAGGTTTATATAAGTATTACAGCGGTGGTAAAAAAAACGAATCTGCTTCGTAGTGCATTTAAATCATATCTATAAGAATTTATTTATTTTTATGTTTCATGAGATAGCACTAAAACAGCAATACTGCAGCAAATTTAATGAAGCTTCATTCCATGATTTTCAAATCTTTGTTCATAGATTAAAACATGAGACTTTTCGAGGACTGAAGACGCTGTTGACTCAAATCTACTCAATATTGTGGGTTTTTTTCAAAAAAGAATATGATTTTTTCACCGATTTGGTTAATAAATTTATATAATTTAATTATAATAAATAATAAATAAACAATAAATTTAGTAAAATAAATATGCACAAAGAATTTTAATTTGTTTAATCTATTTCAATTTTGGAATTGAAATTTATGAAAAGTTGGTAATGATAAGAAATTGTGTTTTTTATCACGACTATAACTAATGAACAAGACTCAGAATGTCTTTTTGATAAATAAATTCACAAAGTTTTGGGAGAATTTTTGATTTTTAGACTTTTTAAAATTCATAATGGATAGGCATTTCAACCCTGGTTTACATTCTTATCGTAGAAAACCAAAATTAACATATCAAAACAAAAGCTTTAGTTTTGGAAAATATGTCAGTGTTTTTTTGACACTCGTTATTATTATTAACTTTTTAGCAAATAGACTTTAAGCAAAAGGTAAGAATTTGTTTATCTATTTTAAAACTCACTGATAAAAAATGCTATTATAGCCATTTGAAGGAAGAATTGGATTTTTAAAAATTAATTTAAGAAACGGCAAAAAATGCGGCTTACTTATTCTCTCTTCCAGCATCGTGAAAGGATTTTTTACGGACGTCTTTCAAAATAATATATTCGAAATCTATACAAAGTTATTTTTTTCGATGCTTTATATCAACCTCAAATTTATATGCCGTTACTTACACAGTTAATCAATTACTGGAATATGCAAAAAAATTAAATGAAAACTTACTCTCAAAAATTTTTGATAACATGTATGAAGTGGACGGTAACTTTCAATGTGGATACTTAAGAAAGTTTGGGAAGGCAAGAAACACTGACTTTATTCGACATTTTTTAGGAAAATACCATTTTGGTAGAAAGTGGGATAGAGATTATGATAATAATAATAATAAAATTAAATGTTTAATAATTCTGAACTTCTAATTTAAATTTTCATGCTTATAATAGTTCAAATAATCAATGATGCAAAGTGGAATAAAATTTTAAATTTTTATCTATGCGTAGATAAGTTTAGCTCAGAGCACAAATAAAAGTGCTTCTTTACCACCCGACTCGACACCTATATGCTACTAGCTACTCTTTTCAGCTTTGATAATTGCAATGTACTTTTCAAAACAAGGAAAATAAGCGAAACGTAGGAAAACGTTAAGGATTTCGTTTGGCTGCTAAATTAGAGAAAGACAATAAAACTTAAAAAACAAATAACTACACTCTATTTTAGCGGTAAAAAAAAAATATTCTCAATAAATTCTATATCTCTATTAAAAAAGAAATCAATTGACAAAAAATCCAATTGGGATATCTTCAGATATGTGTAAATTTGTAAAGTACTCATATGAAAAATAGAAAGTGTTTCTAATGAAAATAAAAACTTGCTCTGGAGAGGAAAACCTAAAAATTCTGAGCTACAAGAAAATAATTCTGTGATCACGCTGAAAGAATAAAGAATCGCATGGAGAAGCCGTAAAATTAATTTTACACCAGTTTGTTTTTATATTAACGTCACAGATTAATTAAGGAGTTGCTCACTAGCAACATATTGGAACCAGCCCAATTGGGAATTCACCCAGAAGTAACTTACTTCTAGTAGGATGGAAAATTGCAATAACAATCATTAATTTTTATAACTGATGAGACAAGGCATGAAGCACGATTCACATATTCAGTTAATAAAAATGGTTGTAATTTATAAGTTAATACATTTGTTATATGCTTACTATTGGACTGAATTTCCTACTTTTTTATAACAAAATAATTTTAAATACCTCCTTCTGAAGTTACCTAGCGGGCAAATTCAGAAATGCTCTGATTGGTATTTCTCTATGTGCCCAATTCTTGGAAAAAAGGCAGGTTATACTTTTATACAAAATCCGCATGACTTTTTACAAAATATCAGCGCTTTTTGTGTGAAGAATAACTGAAAATGTCAATTCAAAGACCCTGGTTTTATCAGGACAGTAGAAAGATTGCTAGTGCCACGTTATACCGCACTCCAAAACAGAGCGATAAAATATAATTAGGTATCATCGTAGGGCGAAATAATTTATGTAATTCAGACACCTTTTAATACAAATAATTGTGGAAAAAGTATTAATATGTCTGTGGTTAACGTTAAAGGAGAAACATTTCCAAATAGCTGATATATAATAAACAACTCCATGTTTAAAATAAAAATTAATTGGTGTTACAGTATAGGCGACTAGAAGCTAGCCTATTTACCCAAAACTTTATATTTTTTGGAAGATGTAACATCCGTTGGCAACAACCAAGACCTTGTGTCATTAAAGTCTCTTTAAATCGGAGTTATTTATAGTAAATAGAGTAACGAAAACAAATTCGATTCTTGTGAAATCTTATAACTTCTGTGTTTTTTTTCTTTTTTTTTACATTGAGATTACTTTTTATTTTTTTTTTTTTTTTTAATTTTTATATGTTCAAACAATGTTAGAAAAATATAAAATTAATATCTTAGAGCCGAGACTTTTATACTGCCAGAGAGCTAGAGGTAAATGGCTTAATTTATGCAGATTTTTCAGGTATTGTTGAAATTATTAATGTGAGTTAAAAATTCTTTTTGTGCAAATGAATTTTTTTCTTGTATTTTATGAACTCTTTGAACATTGTTACAATGTTTACAACCAATTTCAGTTATATCAATTTTTTGATATGTGGATATGCATAATGTTGCTTTAGCGTGTCTTTATCATGTATGTTTATAAAGAATTATTTTAAACATTATTGTGAGCGTAAAATATTTTGAGGTAGGTAAAACCTAAAAAAAAGTACGCATTAATCCAAGTTTAGCTTTTATTTAATTTCGAGTATCGAATTTTACGTATATCATCAGGGCTGTCAAAAAAAAAAGATTCGAGTTTGATACAAATAAAAGAATAAAAAAAGAAAATATAAATTATAGTTAAAAAGATTTTTTATTTTAGGTGGTACCTTAGTGATTTTTATCAAAATTTGAAAAAACTTATATTTTTTTAAATACATCTATTTTTTTATGCAAATGTTATCGCTGATTCCGAATCTGAAATAAAATTTTGTTTATTTAAAAAAATTTTGAGATTTATCATATTTATCATTACAATAAGGTAATACAAAAAAAAAAAAAAAAAAGATACTAAGAGTTTGCTGTTATAGGCGGCAAATTCTTTCCCTAAAGTTATAACGATTTAAATGTCCCTTTACAGACAAATAAAAAGGTTTATCGGTTTATCCAAGATTATCCAGGATTTTCAATTAATTTTGGATTGAGATTCGTTATTGAAGTGGAACAACATAAACTATTTTTTTCCATTGCAATTTTTCGCTCAAGATATATTTTTTTTTTCGTTTACTGCGGTAAATTAAACTTGAATGAGTCTTATTTATGCGCATAGTTAAAAAATATTTTGGTTATGTTTATATTTTAACATAGATAATACTTGAATTTAAGAGTTTTCTCGCATTTATATTGAATCACTATGGAATCACCTTAACATAATTTCTTGTAATTTTTACGAATAGGCTTTGTTTAAAATGTTTGAAACAATTGCTGCAATGGAAAGAACGGATTTTTATGCATTAGAAAAAGTTATTTACCATTAAAATTTCTAAACTTCTATAATTTTTCTATATACACATAGATGTATGTCATTTGTGGTTGTATGTAATTCATAATCATAACCCAAAATTGAAGTTTAAGTTAAATAGTCTGCGTTTTCCATTTAGAAGATGCAGTTTTTTCCAAGTGCACAGGACTTTATGAACTATTTTGAAAAAGTGAGTATAATAAACTTTTATTCAAGAAAACGTTAGAAATTGATGTTTTGTTCGTAGCTATCTCGATACTCCTTGCACTTTTTTGAACCGCATAACCTTCAATCCAGATCATCCTCACCACCGCTTATTTACTAATCCTCTCAATTTATTGTGTGGGCAACACTAACTATTATAGGTATTTAAAATAGAAAATATTAAAGTACTAAGGTTAAAAATAAAGAGCAGAAATTTTAACGCCAAGAGACGCGATCTCGTAAAATACCAGCTTTTTGATAATGTGAAAATTTTTTGTTTTCAAAAGAAGATACTGAAACTATTTATAAACTAGGGAAAAACACAAAAAAAAATTTTTATTTGAAAAAAAATTGTATTAAGAAATTGCTTTGTTACTTGATATTAGATTGAAAACCTACAACCAACAATATGTTTATATTTATGTAACGAATTATTCCCATTGAATCCAAAAACGAAAGTAGCATCATAAAATTCCCTTGAAATCTTGAATTATTTATGCAAAATACTGGAATTTCAATCTATTGAATCAAAACACCAAATATATTTGGAGTGACCTCTGCCTATTAAAAGATTTTAAGTATATTCCTACAATTATCTTACGAAATTATTAAATCAAAATTATATTTTCATTCAATAATCCACAAAAAATCTCAGTAAAATATTGCAAATCTATTTTCAACACAATTGAAATGTGTTGAATTGAATCAATTGCTATTTGGAATTTCTAATTAAACAGGGAATAACAGGGAAGATCAGTTATGCAACAATTATTTTTAATTGTGAGTCTAAATCACAATTACAAATTTTTCCATTCAAGTTTCAACAGCAAAAAAATTAGAAAGTTAGCAATAGAGAAATGGTTGACAATATTTCTGATGTAGCATGTTTTAGAAAAGATAATAAATGATGAATTTAATAAAAATCTGTTATAAAGTAATAAAATACTTTTAAGAAATTAAAAGAGAATAAGTGGCAATCTGAGATAATTACCATATTTAGAAAAAAAATCTGATATATGAGGTTTGGAAAGATGGTATTTTTGCTTGGTGATAACTCGACAAAAGTGACAATGAACATTACCCCTTAAAAATTTAAAATTTTTATTCTAGGTGCTTTAGATTTGGATAAAGTTTCACATTTATTACACTTGCACACGCGACCAGCACTTTCGAAATTTGCAAATATATTCAAAACACAAATTTGGAAATTGTAGAGAAGTTTTTCTAAATACCATGTTATCTCATTGGGAGAACTTTGAAGATATTATTAACCAATAAACACGCGATAGAATTTTGTTGAATCAAGTTATTTTCTTTAATTTAAAAATTTATTTATGAAATATAACGATTGTAAATATGCATTTTATAGTAATTGTAAAAAAAAAAATAACGTACTTAACGGACCATTTAGCAGAAGTAAAATATTTGATAACTTAGATATTAAGACCTGGACATGACTTGCATGAAAGGAAATAATTCTATTTTTTTAAAGATTAGAATTTCCTTTAAACTCAGGAAAAAGTCATTGTAAGCAGTATGCAGAACTCTCTTGTTGACTTTAATTACGCAAATAACACTTTTTAAAAGATTTAAATTTTTTCAAAAGAGATGCGAAAATATGCTCTTAAAGAAATTTCTGCATCATATTACTTTTTACTAATATTATGAAACTGTGCCATTTTTGCAAAGAAATTGTGTAATTTTCTTCTGTGACATCCTGAACTCTAAGGTTCTTTTATTTAACATTGCACTCACGAATATTATTTTTTGATTTTACTGGAATTACTGAAACTATTGTATATACTATATTCAATTATGTATTGGAACCTCTCTCGAACTATCCCGGACTTGAAAGGGACCATAAAATTTTTTCGAGAAAGAGAAAGTTCAGGTTTGAGAAGAGTTAGTAAAAAACTATTTTTTGGTGTCTGGAAGTTCAAGGGTTTAAAATAGGCATTACCAAAATGGCATTAACATGTAAGAAAAATACAACATTTGCTTAAGCCAAGATTGCAAAAAATTTATAGAACGGTTTTTCAAATTTATAAAAGTTTATAAAGTTTATAAAAGTGGGTATCAATTGTAAAACATTTCTTCATCATAAATAGGCCTCAAATATCAAATAGCTCTGAAAAAATCAGTTTATTGCTTTTGTTTGAGCAAGTTGAATTTTTCTGTATAAAATACTCTTTCAAATTTGAAGATGATGCCCTGCATTTCATTTCCTTTGATAATAAACAGAGCAGCTTCTTTTAGCACATCAAGATCAGATTCAATTTCGGATCTTGATTGTTCCACCAGGAATTGATCTAGTGATTCATCCGTGGAATTTCGGATCTTGATTGTTTCACCAGGAATTGATCTAGTGATTCATCCGTGGAATTTCCGTCACTATCATCGCACTCTTCTAAATTTTCTATTCATTGGGAAAGCCTCTCTATGACGTCACTATCAGTTATTTCAGGAGTGGTTACTGCAACATAATTATCTATCCTTACTATGTTGTCCGCAGTAACATCTTCTGGCATCGTCGCTGGATAAATTAACTTTAACGCGTAAAGTTTTTTAATCGGTCCGTCGTAAACAGTATTGGTAGCTCGAAAATTTCATTGTTTGCTCCAGCCTTCTTGAATCAGTTGATAATAGTTTCTCTTGTCATAGACTCCAAAATATCACCAAGTGTTCAATGCATGCAAAATCGACATAATTAAGATAATTAGGGATAAGCTGCTTTTTTCTTTAATGCTCTGCATAGCAAAGCACAACTCTCTCTCGATAATATGCCTTAAGGCTTCTAAATACACCTTGATCCATTGGCTGAAAAGTGGCAGGGTAAATGTTTAACATTTTGAAACAGGCTCTGCCATTTGCATGTATTAAACATGGGGATCTTTTCTCTTGTTGCACTTGCTGCTAATATTCGTGTTAATCACACATTGCTATTTTTATCTCAAGAACTTCTAAAGTGATCAGATTCGTAGAGCAAAACAAACTTATCAGCATTAAATATATCTTCCAACTTATAATTTGATAGCATAGCTGACAAAATTCTTTCATTCTCTTTATTTAATCACAAAAATTTGGTCTCCCCACCATTAACATTCAGCGAAATTTTGTGCTAGAAAAATATCGAAATCACAAGTTCAATAAATTCCAAACACTAATTCTGGAAATAAAAAGTGTATCACTCCATCTTCCAAATGAAAATTATCACCCACCAATTTTATGCAATCGAAAGCAAATTACCCGTGGAATATCGACAAATGAGGGAGAAGCAAGAGGAAACCTATATTCCTGAAGTGATTCATCATGACGTTCAGTTCTGTTTTTCAAAAATTTGCCTGAAATAAACATATGTGTTGATTTAACACTTAAAGAGCTACATTCTTGAGTAAATATGAAAATAGTTTCGAATATGACGGAAAAAGTGATTTCACTAACTGAGACTGTAAATGTAACCAATATTAGTTTTGACTTATATTGACGTTGCTTATTATATCAAAGGAAATCGTGTTTACAAAAATGTGTGGAAACCTACCTTAAAGGAGCAGCTAAAAGGAGAAATAGAACCAAATGTTGGAAGTATTAACGCTAAAGCTCATAACATTGAAAAGACTTGCCTTCCTATAGAATCTACAGAATGTTAATTTCAATTTGTAGAAGTTATATAGTTTTTCTACTTATCCATCCAAACATCGGAAGCTTAAAAGTTTACAAAATTAAATTTTTCAGCTAAATACAGCACTTTTTTATCATCCTACCATCGATTCTTTGCAAAGAAAACAATTCAAAAGCTAATTTATCCACTTCTTCGTAATCACAACATCTAATTTTTTTTGGTAATCGAAGAAGTTTGCTTTTTTTTTTTTTTTTTAATTCTCGAAGTAATGTTGTTTGGAACACCAAAATTTTCCGAAGCTTCTTTATTGGTCATCACTTTTTCACTAAAGCGGACAACCTAATATTTTTCAAAATTTTCTGAATCGTGAGCTACTAACAATCTTCGCGGTCTTTAAAAAAATTTTCCTTCATCATCGAGTTCATGCAGTTTAAAAGTCTGACTTAAAATTGGAATATTTGGTTGTCATGGAGCAAGAAAAAGTTTGAGATGGACAGAAAAAAAAAAGGAAATACCAAAATATTCACTAGGGAGAGAAATGTTTTAGATAGAGAGTATTCTAGATAGAGAGAGTAAAACGACTTGAACCTAAACAAATGTCCAAGAAACTGAGATTTCTGTTCGAGACAGAGAGATTTTCCAGATAAAGGGTAGCCGATATGTAGAGAGTCTACTGTATTTGTATTTGTTACATTATTTTTCATAGATATTAACATTAATACTGTTAAATACTTCTTAGTATAAATCTGACATAATTAATGCCTTCTCATAATGCCATAACAATTCTCTGTATATTAGGAAAATTTGAAACTTACAGTCTCGCGACGTAAATTTTAGAATTTATAAAAGCAATATTATACACGCAAGTTTGATATTGAAAAGACGAAAAAAGGTTAAACTTACTTGATCATTTTAATTAGATATATTTGTTTGTTTATCTGAAAACTGCCACCATACTCTGACTTTAAATATAAAATATTATAGTAGAATGTGGATGTTTTAATCATTCTGAACAGAGTTCTAAAGATAAAGGTAAAAACGGGGACAACAAAATGAGTGAGAATATAAACTAGAAAACTCGTAGAAGTTTAAAAATCAATGTGACACTTATTCAGGTTATGGATACATTCAACACGGCTCAAAAAGATAGATATGGGCTGTTTTAGAAACTTTATACAATGCTGTAAATAAACGAAAATTGAAGAACGCTAACTATAAAGAAGATAGAAGCTACAACCCTAAGAAAACTAAACTGTGCAGCATGTTTTGAATAAAGTTACTCTTTTAACAAACATTAAATTTTGTTCAGAATTTATGCTGAATTTAAGATAACATACTTATTGTCTGTTCGATACATATTTATTTAAATATTTCCTAATTACTATGGCCAGCTAGCTCTACGGTAGAAATGAAACATTCTTAAAAAGTTTTACCGTGATGTGTTCCATTTATTTACCGTAGGTTTTAACAACTTTAAAAGTAAAAAACGCAATAAATGAAAGTTTTCGTTATCAATAGACATCACTTTCTTGTCAACTCGCCGAGAAAAAAAAACTCAGTTTTCAGGGCTTTTTATTTTTTTTTTTTAGCAACATTAAATTATATTAAAACTAAAAAACAGATAACTAATCACGTGGTGAATATGCAGCGATATCTTGAAAGAACTTGTCGAAAAGTTTCAGACTTTTATATCTCCCCACATCCATTCACACAGGTTAGAGTGAAGCATCGTTTTATGAGTTCCATTGCTTCTTGTTGTGCTTTATTGCCAATTTCCAATTGTTCTCGATTTTTCGGGTATGGGGACCAGGTAGAACACCAACAAAATTTAGAGAATGGTTTACTGTTAGCTAGATGTATCCCATAGCATTCATTCCTCCTTTTGCACTCCAAAATTCAAACATGACTGTTTTACCTGTTAAAATAACTTTGGATTATATGCACTAATGAGGCTGCACTTCTAACAGGAAAATTCTGCATAAAAAACTATTTTGTTTCTCAACAGGTATAACTAAATACCCTCTGTTGAGAAAAAGCTCTTCGTTGATGATTTTTTCTTTTAGTGAAACAACTGTTGTCTATTTCCCTTACGTAATTTGCTCCACCAATATCAATCCGATTCAGGAAAAAGTCCATTGCACAAATTTCGCGTAAAAAGTTATTCCAATTAACAACTGTTTTTTGTTTATAAGCATCTGGTGTTTACAAAACGTAATAAAATTCGTCACCAACAATAAATAAAAAGAATGTGTCTATATGAGAATCGGGAATTTACAAGCCAATTGTATTGTCTTTAGCCGATTTCTTTTCAAAATAGTCTTGAGTTGCATATCCAAAGATCGTCATGGTTTCTAAAATGAAATAACGTGTCACGATTATTTGCATTACACGATTAGATTGTGTAAAACCCCACGCTGTCATATTTCACGCAGAGAACCAAGAAATTGTCAAGACAAAATTTGATAAATTGAACAATTTTGATTAGATAAACAAAGAACAAACGTCAATTGATATAAAAAAAAATCTTAAAGAACCCATTACAAAACAAAACTCGATTTTATGCGAAAAAATGAACAAAAGAATACCTACCTAATTCGTAGGTAAGTAGGTAAGTAGGTAGATAAATAGCTAAGTAGGTAATCAGATACGTATTAATGTATGTAGGTAGGTAAGTAGATATGTATGTTGAATGGTAGATAGGTAGATAGGAAATTAGGCCGATAGGTAATAGGTAGAGAGGTGGGTATATGGTAAGATAGATATGTCGGCAGTTAATGGAGTAGGTAGGTAGGGAGTTAGATATGTAGGTAGTCTGTTTTTATGTGCATATGTGGGTAGGTAAATGGTTGGGTAGGTAAGTAATTTAGTTAGGTATGTTTATAGATAAGTAGATATGTAGGTATGTGGGTATTTAGGTAAGTAGGTTGGTAGGTTGTTAAGTAGGTATGTAGGTGAGTGGATGTTTAGGGAAATCGGTAGGAAGGTAGGCAAGTAGGTAGATCGACATAATGGTAAGTAGTTTGGTAAGTAGTTAGGTAGGTATGCAGATACGTAGGTCGGTTTGCACGTGGGTAGACAGGTACCTATGTAGTTAGAAAGTTAGACAGGTAACGTATATATTAAGGTAGATTGGTAGGTAAATAGATAGGTAATAGGTAGGTCAGTAAGTAGACAGACAGTTAGGTAGTTACGTAGGTAGGAAATTAGGTAAGTGTGTAGGCATGTAAATTGGTAGATATATAGGGTGGAAGGTGGATAGTTAGGTAGGTTGGTATGTAGGTGGTAATTAAGCAGATAAGTATGCAAGTGGGTAATTGGATAAGCATGTAGGTTGATCGGTAGTTAGTTAGTTAGGTAGGTTGATAAATAGGTAGTTAGCCAGGTAAGTAACTACTTAGTTAGATAGATAGGTAGATAGGTAGATAGGTATGTAGGTATTTAGGTAGCTAATTAGGTGTGTAGGTGTTTTTTTATATAGGTAGATGGCTAGTTAGGTAGTTAAAAAGGGAGATAGGTTGTTAGGTAGCTATATGGTAGGTAAATAGTTTGGTAGGTAGGTAAGTATTTAGGTATTTAGGTAGATAGCTAGGTAAGGAGGTATGTAGTTAGGTAAGGTAGGTAGGCAAGTTTGTATGTATATAGGATAAGTAAAAAGGTGGATAGATTGGTACGTATGTAGGTATGTTTGTAATTGGGTAGATAGGTACGTAAGTAGATAGACATGTAGGTAACTAGCTGTGTAATTATGTAGTTTGGTAGGTAGATGTGTAAATGAATGGGTAAATTAGCAGGAAAAATGGTAAGTAGGTAGTAAAGGAGGTAGTTAGATAGGTAGATAAGTAGGTAAATAAACAAATAGCTAGGTAGTTAAAAAGGTGTGAAAGTAGGTAGGAGTTTAGACAGGTAGTTAGATAATTTCTTAGCTAAGTAGGTAGATAAGTAGGTAGGAAGAAATTTAGGTAGACACTTAGTCAGGGTGGCAGGCAGGTACTTAGGTAAGTAAGTAGCTAATTGGGTATGTAGGTAGGTAAGTGGGTAGGTAGATAGGTAGGTAGGTGCGTAAGTAGGAAGGTAGGTAAACATGTAGGTAGATATTTAGTAAGATAGTAATGTATGTGGGTAGGCAGAAAAGTTAGTAGATGTTTTGGTAGGTATATAAGTATATATATGTATATATGTAGGTACGTCGTTAGGTAGTTGTTTAGGTAAGCTAGGTAGTTAGGTAGCAAAGTAGGTATATAGATAGGTAATTTGGTAATTATGTAGATTGGTATATATGTATGTTTGTAGGTGGGTTGTTAAATCGGAATTTAAGTATGTAGGTAGATACATAGGTAGGAAGCTATATCGGTAGGTTGTTTTTAGGTAAGTAGGTAGGTAGGTTGTTTGGTAGCTAGGTAGGTAGGTGGTTACGTATGTAGGTAGGTTGATAGGTAGGTAGGTTTGTAGTATGTTAGTTTGTAAAAGTCGGTAAGTAGGTTGGTAGTTAGGTAATTAGTTAGTTACATAGGTTGTTAGATAAATAAGTAGGTAGGTAGATAAGTAAGTATGTGCTAGTTATTAGTGTGGGTCGATAGTATTATAAGTAGATAAGTAACAGACTTTACTGTGAGTAAACTGTATGTCTTCATGTGTAAGTAGAAGATTATGCCAAATCTAATTGTAATGTAATGTATTTTTTCAAACATTATATTTTCTTTTTTTTCAGCGACATTATTTTGAGTTATTTGAACACTTTTTTTGTTTCCAAACATTTTTTTGCTGATATTTTGGATATCAGATAAGGCAAATAATTGATTTTAATTAATTTTTTATCCACTTCTATTGAAACAAGACTTAATGTTAGTTTGAAAAATACGTTGTTCACCATTTTTGTCAGCAAAGCGTCCTATTGCAGCTTCAAATTTCCGAGGTATGTTCAAAAATTATAAGAAATTACCTCTATGTGCCTCAGGGTAATGAGATGAAACGATAGAAAAGTTAATGTTATACTTATTAAGGTTGCTTTTAAAGTATTTTTATCAGCGAATAA
>JAUZNK010022633.1:0-14408 GCA_035046665.1 Euphysa ruthae | reverse complement strand
ATATATCCGCAATATGTGTTCTAAAATCAACATCACATTTGTCGATCACTCCAATTGGCTTGATCTAGCTGGCAACATTCGGAAAGAATTGTTTTGGATCGATTGCTTCATTTTAGTAACGGAATTTAAACTTGAGCTATATCTCAAAAATATTGCGGGTAGGTGCTCTTCTTTAAATCATGCCGACCATTTTGGTGTGTTGAGGAGGAGAAAGCAGGTTGTTGCCAGAAACGCAATATCCTTTTGTGGTTTTCCTGTTATATACTCTTCAACACTTGTTAATGACATTCATGTTCCCCATATGACGACGTCTACTTTTTCCAAGCCTTTTCATGCTCGTGTTGTGAGCTAGCCCGAGCGGAAAACAAGCACTTATTTTGATCAGGGTGACTTGATTGTAGCTGTGGGTGGCTATGAGGAGGGTATGAACAGCGCAATGTGGAAGCCTGTATATGTCTTTTATTCAGTCTTGTTCATTTGTTTGTCCACTTTTTTTTTTCAAAATTTCTTCTTTGTTTTTTTTTTTTTTTTTTTTTTTTTCTGGTTTTAAGTTTTAAACTTAGACAATCATAAAGTTTTAAAGATGACATCAAATTTTGCGCAAAATTAATTATTTTTAATAGCATCTCCAGTCGTAATACTATCATAAAATTAAAAAAGGTGAATAAAAGCTTCAAGACTAAATTTTCAGCAGGAATGCACCAGTTAATCTCTTTTACTTATTTTATATCTTTAGAAGCTGAGTAGAATAATATCAATGACGCAAAACAAAATATGCTCAGTACCAGGAAACATAATTGGTTACCTAATTTTAATGGATACCGTTTTTAACGAATACCCTTTTTAATGGATACGGTTTAAAATTTTAGTGGTTATTATCTTTGCTTTGATAAAGAATTCTTATAGACAAATAATAATAGAGACAAAAATCAATTTATATATAATATAATTCAACATAATATAGAAAAATATTATTGGACCAACATTGACAAAGTATTTATGAAATTTTTTACATATCTGCTCTAACTTATTTATAGTTTTTTTATTTAACATTTTAGGCATATCATCATTGTCGGTTTTCTTTCTGCCAATTACTTCGTTTAGTATTGACCAAGTTTTTGACTTTTTCTTCAGAAGATGTTTAGAATAATAGTCTATTTTAGCCAGCTTAACAATTTGTAAAAATGAGATTTGTAAACTTTGTAATTGTGTTCATCGATATTTGAGCGAGATTTTAAATATTTAACGTAAAGTTTTTGTTTCATCTTGGAATTTTTTATCAAAGCTTGTGTCGTCCAAGGGTTGTTAATATCTTTAGGTTTGATCTGAACTAACTTAACTGGATAAGTTTCACTGAATATTTCAAGAAATTTGTCAAAAAAAAGTTTTGAATAGCCAGGTTAGCAAAGTTAGTTTCATATACATTACTCCAGGAACAATCGTTAAGTTTTTTTTAAAGCCTCTTAATTAGTTCGATCTTTTCTCGATATTTGCTTTTTGCACATTTAAAGCATCGTCGTTGATATTGGTTGCAATAATAAAAACACGACAATGGTCGCTGAATTAAGAATATATTATGAAAAACTGTTTCACAAGTCTTACTTACTTGAGTAGGTTTTATTTTCTGAACAAATCTTGTTTTTCAGTTTCCTTTAACTCCACGACAACTCCCTCATTCTTTTCGCTTAAAAACTGTCGATTCTTCTATTTCAATAAGTTTAGTTTTTATCATTCGGTTTTTTTGTCTTTCAAGTCTCCGTACTGCTTTTCCAACTTGAAAATCCTCTCACCAAATACTTTAACTAAGGTGTTTTCATGCATCTCTAAAATCTCTAATTCGAGAGATTGAAAAATTCTTTATCTATTTAAATTTTATTTATTTATAAAATTGTTAGCAATTTTTAATAAATTAATTTTAATTAATTAATTAATTAATTAATTAATTAATTTTAACAAAGCAAAAGTTACTTTGGAAATAAAGTGAATTCCTTTTATTTGAGATATTTTTCTAAAGTTTTATTACTTCTTTAAAATAATATTAAATCGCCAAATATTTATTCTAGATTGTAGATCTTTTCGTGAAGTGATTAGTTAATTAAGGAATTAATTAGTTTATTAAGGAATCAGTTTGTAAACAACCAGTATTCAAACAGTAAAAATCGAAATAGTTTGATACTAATAATCTACTTAGCAACAAGTTCTTTTAATCTTTTGTAAGCTTAAAAAATTTATCGTTGAATTTGAGAAATTTGATAATAATGAGAGTTAAGACAATCTTGAAATATAATACGGGGTATTAAATTAGCAGGGTGACAAATCTTGAAATTAAACAGGCAGCAGAGTTAAATTTTTGTGTATTTAATCTTCTTTAACAACGTGGGTCTCCCAAGAGATTATCTAGCTCTTTCAAAAATAAAATATAATCATCTAACACTAAACTAGTATACTCATGATACCCACTTATAATTGGTCAGGATTAATCAGAAAGATATCAAGTATTCTCTTTCTTCCTTTAAATTGTTTTTATTTTGATTTAAAACTGCCACAAGATTAGCTAAAAGTAAAATTTTGGAAAGTTAGAATAAAAAACACTTATACTATAAGTGCTTTAATAAGGAATTAGATGGACATAGAAAAAAAAATTTATGTAATTGTTAATTTCAGAATTTTGGCTGGACAGCTTTTAGATTTAGATTAGTTTTGAAGAAAGAAACTTGGTTTATTTACATAAGATATAAACACATTACCACAAGGAAATTAATCATTAACTATTTAGTAGAAAAAAATAAATGAAATCATTACAGCTAGAGATACCTTCTTCTTTTAATCCTTGTTTTTTTTTTTTTTTTTTAGGTGCATAGCCAAATTTTATTCAAAGGTAAACTCAAGTACATCAATGAAAATGTCCCAGCTGGTTGACAACATTATCAAAAATTATCTAGAAAATTTATGCAGAGAACTAATAATAACATTACCACTGTGTGTGATAAGTAAATAAATGGCTATATGGACAAGATGGGTCAACTGTTTTTTATGATAATTTGTACCACAAGGTTCATATTACTAAAGTGATTCCGAGACTGGTCAAGCCGTTTCCGCATTTGACTAGATTGGTAAATTGCCGAGATGGATTAAAACATATCCACCTCTGCTGCTACGGGTGTATTGAAATCTATCTATAATAAAACCGTAATAATGGGGCAGGTGAACGAGTAATATTTATCAGCTATAAAAACCCTATACTCTACGTATTATAACAATCTAATCTCTTGTTAAACAAACTATCGAATAAACAAATACAGATCAAATAGTTTGTCTCATGAAAGGAATCGAACCTCCGACCTCTGTGTTGAGACCCAGTGCTCTAACCAGTGATAATTAAAACTCTTCAACAGCTACCCCTTTGGTAAAACCATTCGAAAAATACAAAATTGTAGAAAAATTGATTTATTTTTTCATCAGTAAAGATAAAAGAGCGAGCAATGTAATCAATTTATAAACAACAAACAAGGTCTTAGAATCTGCTAGTTGAAGTTACACAAAGTTTTGAAATAGCGTTTTTATAATTTAAGATAAGATCTGCAAGATAAATCTTGTAATATTTTTTTATAGGCGTAAAAATATCTGCAATCTTTGTTTCTAATAATAACCACTTTGATCACGCCACTAATAACTTCCAAAATGTTAATCGCGGTATTTCCAAATCAGGAATTTTTTCTGTAGACTACTTACCCTATAGGTCCTTAACTTTACAAAATTGGCTTGAGACAAAGGAGAGGATGAAATGTGCATGGGTTTTAAATATTCTAAAAATATATTTTCTTGTTTTTCTATAGTGAGACATCTAGATTAAAAAATAATACAAAAAAAGATTTAAAATAAAAGATTTAAAAATAAATCTCCTTTGATTAAAAGGCATTCATTTGCTAATTCCTGCTAACAACGAATTCTATCTGTTTCCAAAGCTTTGAAAAAACATATTCATTTTTTCCCTTGCCTCATTTTGGTTCTTCGAAGTGTTGCAGTAATTTTCGAAAAACGGTAGCATATTTCCAGCTCTCATATCTAAATTAATACATATAGAAAATCGAGTTTTTCAGGTTTTTTTCCAGATTTTTTTATTTTTTTTTTTTTATATTTTCTTTTCATATATTCTTGAACAATTAAATGATTATGAACTTTTTAATTCGGAAGAAGATCTGAATAATCATATCATCGAATCGGGCAGTGGCTCAATTTCAAGCTCCCATTTGTGCTACGGCAACAATCGATAACGAATTTTTTTTTTTTTTTACGCTCTCGAGTGGATTTGAACACACGAAATTTTCCATTACTATGCAATAGTATTGGAAAATGTGCTACTGATAGGCCACACTGCCTTAAAATTTAATTTTCTAATCTCTTAAGAAGGCTCTACTTGATTTTTCTTTGAGCATGCCTACAAACTAACAAAATTATGAACGTCAATTTCTTTGGGCACTTATTACTAAATACTGGAAGGTAACTCTAAAAATTTGCAATAATCCTAAAACTAACTTAATTAATAAAATAAATAAGAGGAAAGCATTATTTTTTTCTATTAACTTTTTTGGAATTTAGCAATGGTATATAGTTAATATATATAATACATTGAAGCGTTTTTTAAATTCATATACGTGCATATTTGCTAATAAAAAAACATTATTGATGTCAATTGCTTTAGAAAGATTTGAAAACATCTTGCACATTATTCGAAATCCTAACTGAATTAAAATTATCAAGTAATCTTGTTACGATTTATATAACCTTTGCAAGAGAACGAAGCAAAAATCATACATAAAAGTTACTACAAGATTTAATATAGATGAAATTTACGTAACAAAAACTCGCTTAGTCTTAATCAATTATTTATAAGAAAGCTTGTAAATTTTTTTTTATTACTATTCATTAAATTAATATAAGAATTAGTTTTCCGATATCTATTTATCTTTTTTTTTTTTGTTAATTTTACGGAGAATGTATGGTACACAGCTTGATATACAGATATAAATTTCGAATGTCTCCATATCATTTGGTGATACAGTGATAGTAATTAGTTTTAAACATTATATCAAGGTATTTCAGATGCATTTCTTGGGGATCCTATCTCTCGTCAGCCTCATAATGTGACAGAAAGTTTACACCACCTGGCGAATTTATTCTATATAAAAAGTTCTAACAAGCAAAGCGGTTTTTCAATTCAATATTACAGCTACTGATTACCAAAACATTTTTCAAATCTAAGGTAAAGATGAACAAGGTCAGGTTATAAGATGATATTGTTTGGAATTAGTTTAGTTTTTACTTTTGGGAGGGCACGAAATTTCAACAAACGACCATAAGTCTTTATTCTTATTTGAACCAGAAAAACTTTTTTCATGTTTTGATGTGTGCTTCACTGAAGAGCTTTTTTTCTAATGCACTTGACCAAAGTTAAGTAATAATTTATACTTAACATGGGGGCCAACAAATAGCCTTAAGCTATATTTCCAGAAGGGTCCACGGGTTTGGTCCTGATGTACTTAGAGCTCCTATTTGAGTCTGTGGCAAATAAAATTATTGATCTCTAAGGGGGATTGAATTCGCACCTTGATGCCAGAAACCAATTTCTTAACCGCTTCGGCCAAACAACCATGTTTATCTCTTTTGAATTGCGAGCATTTCAAATTCTTGAAATCGTTTTTCATTTACGCGTCGCAAAAAACATTCCCATAATAAAGCTTAGCACACTAACTGAGATTTCTAAAGATAATTTACTCCTTAGGCTACAAATACCGTTTTTTTCGCTTGAGAGTATTCTTTAAGCGAACGATCACTGATCTTCTGACCAATAGATTTTCTGAATCTATGCATTTGTATGTGATTTGTTTCGAAGAACAACCTTTTTATTTGATTTTACTGCAACAAATCTCTTTCGAGAAATATTCTAAAATAATGCATGGATATATAAGTAATTTTCTATAACTTCTTTAGAATTCAGGACTGTCATGCTAATGACGTCATCAAAATTTTCGAAATTCTAAAGAACTATAACGATTACACAACATTTGATTTTTAACAAATTTTGATTGATGCAGGAAATCTTAAAAATTACTTTAAATTAACTTACGGAGACTCATTCTATATTTTATCGCCATTTAAAATTTACAATGCAGTAAATATTATTTATAGTTATCATTGCATTTTATCTTATCTTAAATCTAATCTGACAATCATTTTAAATATAGCTTGACATTGAACCATATGGTAGAAATATAATTAAAGGATTAATTAAGATTTTTTTGTTTTTTTTTTTTTTGCGCTTAAATAAACTGCCTAATGATTTTCTTCTGTTTTAGAGACAAACATTAATACAGATCCCACAAAACGAAATGGTAGCGTTAGAATTTCTGTCCTTTTCTTGTTACATATCAGCATTAATTTTACATGTATTTGGTTTTATTCTTTTATTTAAAGCACGGAAAACAGAAATGGATTCCGTAGAAAGAATTATTATAATGAACTTGAGTCTCACTGAGATTCTGATAAGTATGAGTCATGCACTAGAAAGGATTATTGTCTTCAGCAGTCACTTACAAGACCACATTTCTTTTTCACTGTTAAATCGTGCGTTTTACCATTCGTTCTATTTTACAATGATTATCTTGACGTTAAACAGATTTCTCAAAATGTATATGGTGTTTGGTTACCAACGCTATAGATCATCTGGAAAAGCTATGTTTTCAATTTGTTGTTCTTGGATACTAGCAATTTCTGCCTCTCTAATAATCACTTACAAACTAAAGCAGCCATATATTTATTCGGCGTTAGATATGATATTCCTTCTTATAGCTGTTTCTACTTATGGATATGCGATATTTCAAATATACAAATTAAATATGGTGTCCATTGGAAAAACACCCTTTCGTAGAAGGTATAAAATAGAAGTGAAACGCACATTTAAAGGTTTTCTTGTATCGAGTGTTATGGTTTTGACATTTATACTTTTCATCAGCGTTCCCGATTTTATTTTAGAATATTCAAGATTTATTAATGATGACTTCATGACTCCTGTTTTGAGTGATACATGTGAGTTTTTGTATATCTTAGGATATATTTGCGATGCACTCATATACATCTTCTTATCTCCACACATAAGAAGCATCATCAGAAATTTTGGATGTTTGAAGTATATAATAGGCTTTAACCGCACAATAAACATCTCAGAAAGAGAAACAAATGCAGCAATTTCAAAACGGCTTATTACTGTTTAGAATTAGGAAAGACGTATTTTTATATTTTCTATCATATTAACTTTCAATTGAATGCAAATACCAGTAACAGGGAAGAAAAATGTCGGTTTTTCTTTCAAAACCTGTCGCTATAGATGAACGATTAAAAATAGTATTGCATTTAACATAAAGTATGAAAAATAAATCAGTATGTGCGATGTTTTTGAATTTAAAATCCAAATGTAATGGTGACATAAGCGATTATGAATATTTGCGGTAAATTTGTGTAAAAGTTTTTATTTAAAAAAAATATATATTTTTTTTTTGACATTATACGAAAGATCAAGAAAAAGTTGTTTATACGGTTGCTTTACACCTGATACTGAAAAATTGTTTACTGCGTGAAATGTACCTGGTTTCAATTGTTTACTGCGTGAAATGTACCTGGTTTCAATCGTTTACTGCGTGAAATGTACCTGGTTTCAATTGTTTTCAACTGACAAATATTGGTTTGAGAATTGTTTCCCAAATCATTTGCTTAAAACTCTCATTTTAGTTTTGGGTCTTTTCGTGGAGGCATTTCTCAAGCATTCTGTTTGAACTCAACTCCATAAATATCGGTTTAAGTTACATAACAATATCTAACGGAAGACCCGCACCAGGCTTATAGGTATTTGTATTGTTTGCTAAATCACGATTGTGTTTACACCAACTGTCTTGACCTGCTTGATAATGTGAGAAGTGCCAGTTGCTGTTTTTTGACGACGCTACATAGAATAATGTAGCTCTCACAGATGCCTGCATGGCATTCAGATCGCCTATATTCTGCCGCAAACCAACACTAAGATAATTCTGTAGACGGTCAATTGTGGTATTTGTTAGTTCGCCACGACCGCCTAACCCACTTTTCTTTTTTTTTTTTTTTTTTTTTTATAACATTAAATTATCATTAATATATGTGTCTTTCACAGTTAAAAACATTTTACTTTTAGCATATCCTAAAAACTCTGTGTAAGGTAGATTATTTTCATCTATTGACCGATTAAAAATGCGTTTTGTTCCCTCTGGTTCCATATCGGGTGAAAACTCACTGTAATTATAGTTATATTTGTGACCTTTTCTCCAATCAGCAAAAGCAACAGGCTCGGTTATCTTTAAAATTTTGTTTATAGTTACAAGCTCTAAATAGTTTGCTGATTATTTCGGTATCAACAATTTTGCTTGTGTCAATGATTATGGCGGTAACGATTCCGTTATTCGATGAGAATCCACGTCATTGCCATATTTTATCAAGTGAAACATCGATGTCAATAACTTCATCTTTGGTTTTAGCGCCCTTCTTTTCACGAATATCATAAACAGCATCAGCTATTAAGTCATTTGCGAATTCTTCTACGACAACAACTTTATAGTCAATGTCTTCGTGCTGCCTCAGCAATGCATTGAAGTGAACAGTCTGTTAATTTTGCATTAATTTGGATAAATAGAGTTGAATGTCAAGAGTTGCGCTTAGTAGTCGGAATTAGTGTAGTTCAATCATATTGATGAATTTAGATTTAGTAGGGTTCGCAATTAAAGAAAGTTTGGCCCTTGTTGCACAAAAAAATAAAAATTTTTAAATGAGATAACTTTATATGTGAAAAACTTATGCTTTATCTTTGATAATGAAATTGAAATTATAAAGTACAATAAGCTATCAGGTGTCGTCAAAAGCGAGATTTTCATCAACAGAAAATAGAACGCTGTTAATTTGAACAGGTATTGTAGAACAGCAACAAAAGCTTCAAGTTAAAAACCAAATAGTAAAAATGAATGAAAGTAAGAACCAGAACTAGAAGAGCTAAAAATGAAGACTTTAAAATATCAGACAAATAAGCCTGTAGAGAAGCAAAGAAAGCAAGCAATCTTTTATTTATTTCGAATATACTTATATATTAGAATCGCCAATAAACAGAGTAAAATAATGAAGCTATGTACATAATATTGCTTTTTGACTTTAAGAATCTCGGTGAAAAACCAGTTAAAAGTCCTGAAGCAATTTAAATAAAGTCTTTGTTGTATACAAAACTGCATTGATGAGTTGTTATCATGAGCAACCATTTCAAAAGCTTTTCGTTTAGTTGAACAAATTTGATGTCATGAAACGTCATGAAAGTTATTATATAATAATAGTAGATTATAACTTTTGTCTTAGTACACTAAACTTCTTAAGATAGTAACTATCACTTTATGAAACTCAATTAATCTAGCTGATAACATAAAAGCTTCTTAATTTACTTACTTACTAGCTTCAACATGCATTTTACGCGTATAAAATGAAATTAGAGCACTATATCCTTGAATAATTTCCGACATATTCTGAATTATTTCCCTCAACAACATGTTTGTATTTGCTGGTATATCCTACCCTACTGATTTGATTGAGATGTCATTTGTGTGCTTATGATGATATTTAACTTGGTCACTCACATCTTTTTTCATTTATGTTGTTTTATGCAATTTTTCATTTTTGTTAAGCTGCTATATTTTTATTCGATCAGTTGTTGGTTTCTCGCGTAATCGCATGAATAGATTAGTTTGCTTCTGATTTTAAAGTTCTAAAGAAATAGATTTAACATGTGCGTTTTCAGATCTTCTGCAACTCATTGGGTAAAACTGTGAAGCAGTTTTGCACAATTTTCTTTAAAACATAACAAAGATGAAGAAACATCGAATCTGTCCTTAAGTAGCTTTAAAAAAATTACATGTAGGATTTGATTTTTTATAGAGTGGGGGATCTCAAAATTGAAACAAGAGTGTTTGTAGTTAATTTAAGCTGTGCTTGGAACATTACCTACGAAAGCATGATGTTTTTGTGTCCTACAAAAAGAATGAAAATCGCTGCCAACGAGGAGTTGTTTATTATGAGAGATTGATTCAACTCAATAGTGTGTTGTTGTTGTCTAAAGTACTAGATGCAATAACTGAAAAATATGGAGAAACTCTAAAATCAAACAAAAAAGTTGAGCTGGTAACGACTAAACACTTTGGAAAAGGAAAGTAGGTTCATGTACTTCGAGAGAATGAACGAATAAATCAATTTATTTTTATTTTCTAAATCAATCCTTGAGGATATTATAACTGAATTGGTTGACATTAGATTTAAGATCAAAATTCGAAGGAAAGCAATCAGTTCTACAAGCGAGCATCACGTGTCCTTATATTTATAGAGTATACTCTCAAGCAGAAGAAAGTGCCGGACCCGGAATAGAGATTCAGCCTTCGGAATTAGATTTTGCAATGGATTCAATGTATGTATTCCAAGAGAGAAGCCTTTAAATTCAAAAAATGACCTGTTTATCAGGCTAGTTATTCGCTATGTTACGTGACACATCTCTTCAATCTTACAGATTGCTACCAGAAGATTTCCCGTTACCTTCGATATATTTATAATGACAAGAGGTAATAGAAATGCTATCAAATCTGTTGAAATATTAAAAAATGAAAAAAAAAGCTTTAAAAAACGTTGCGTTAATGTTCGAGGAAATGTTTCTTCAAAAATTTAATGGTACATTAGTGGTGAGCTGATGGGTGCTAATGAAGTGGTGAATTTTACAAAGTGTGTGTGTTACTAAACACCTCCTGAGACAAGAATCGATGCAGAATGGCTCAAAAATGAAATTTTAGACTATAAAATCTTTACAAATGTGGTTTTAATGTTCAAGCTGTAGTTTGTGATAGCCGTGTTAATAATGTATCATAAAAAAACTACTTCTTCTTTTAATCACGATCCAAACAATTTATATCTACTTGTTGAATCAAAGTTTATCTATGTTGTAATAGTTCATTGCATGAAAAAAATCAGAAACGATTTATTAAGTAACAAAAGATTTCAGTACCCAGATTTTAACTTTGATGAGTTTTATGATCCTCTTTTATGATGTTTTTGTAAAATATTCTTTGTTGGATGCAAATTTACGTAAAGCTTCAAAAACAACAATGACAGCCTTGCACCCTCTGAACGAAAAACAAAGCGTACCCGTGGCGCTTGTATTGCCTGATGATACCACTTTTGCAGCAAACAATTCAAACTCCAAAATTTAATTGTGACAACAGAATTGACAATACTGCCATTCAAAATTACGAAAAGCCAGCGTTTTTAAGAGTGGCTGATTGGGTTAAAAGGCGGCACACTGTAAAAATTTCAAATTGTGAGAAGTTACTTTATCAACACAAACTATTCTGTATTGATACGTACTCTCCAATGACTTCGTTTACTTATAGACGATATTTTAGACGATAACTACCAGTTTATTTTAGCTTCTTGTTTCCAAAGTGACTCCTTAAAACAAAGGTTTGGTCAATATCGCCAAATGAGCAGAGAAAACTTTTTGATAGGATTGAAGGGTGTTCATTATCCAGAAAGACATATAAAAATAAAAAGTTTGGCGAAAGAAAATATTGATATATTTGATTACAGTATAAAAGAAACTGCCACAAAGGGTAGAAATATCCAAACATTGTTGTCAAATGTTCAACGATACAAATGCTCAGCATTACAAATAACAAATTGCCGTTCATATATGACTATATCGCGAAAAAATTAAAAAACTTAATAATTTTTATAGTGAACACATGAATGGCGAACCGAGAATCCAATAGCTATTTGAATGTTTTACCTAGGGGAGGATTGACAATACCATCTATCGATCTAAGAAACTATGTATGTAATGGTTTTGCTGAGTTAGATTGCTATTTTGAGATTATCAACCAGTCGTCGGAAATTCACGCAATGCATCTAAGCATGTACTAGAAATTGTACTAGTATCATGAATACTTCATTTGCGCTGCAAATCAACCCTTTGGACGAAAATACACTAACAGGTAATAGTTTTTAACAACAAACGAAAAATTTCGACAGATGAAGTAAAAACATTTAAAAAATGCCAACGAGAGAAAAAGAAAATAAATGAATAAAACACATTTTTTTAAATTAGAAACATTATGGTTCCAGCCTCGATGCTCCATATTTTTTTACGGAGTCAAGCTTTAAATATATCTAAAATGATTCTTGCAACAATAATTATTTCTTTTGTTATACGAGCTTATAGTGTTTATGCGCTCGTGAATGACTTTATTTTTTACCTTTTAAACCTTTTTTTTTTTTTTGTTTCTTATTTTTTAAAAAAATGTGTTTGCTAACATGTAAGATGCCATAATAATGTAAAAATATCATTTTTTGTTTGATTTTTTTTTTGCCTATAATTAACATAAAAGAAGTGTTTGTTATTTAATATCGAACTCCCATTAGTTCTCTAAAATATCCCTTATTTCATCATAATAAAATATGTATTTTGCTAGAGTCTTAAAATATAAATACTATATAGTCAAAGTATAACATTACAAAAAAGCATTTGGTTAATAGAACTAAAGTTCTAAATAAAAAAACAAAAACTTCAAATAATTCGTGTTCTGATGTATTTTTTTCAATAAACGAAAAACTGGCCTTCTATTTTGGTTCAACGTGTGTTTTTCGATTTAGCTCGACAGTTGCAGCGGGCATAGTTCAAGATAAATTCTGCTGCATCATCAAGGTTGGTTTTGATTGGAACTAAGTAACCTTTTTCCATTTTCGAACCCTAGTCTGCGGTATCTAAGCAGACTAGGCTAAATATTTCTATGAGTGGAAATGCACAGTCCTTTCTGATGCAGACAAATTACTTTGTTCAATGCTTCTAGACGTTTAATATTTTTCCAGACTTTTTTTTTTTTTGTCATTTTTAACTTCATATAATTAGCTTGTTTGTGAACTCCAGAAGTTGTCACACACTCCTAATGCATTTGCAAACAATAGATTGATTGCTAAAGGGTAGATTGTTTACTATATTCCTGATGCGATATTGTACTGGTACTCCCTTGTATTCACTTTCTTTGCAGTAGTGAAATATACATCTTCCATTTTTGAATTTCAATTATACATAAGAAACACAAGAATATCGGTATCTTTAGCTACAAAATTTATATATTCACCTTTATTTCCTTTTAATTCTGAAATCGAAATGCTTTCTCACTACTGATATCTGCATTTCCTTGACTTTGTTCTGACTCAATCCAAATAAATGACGAACCTATTCTCCGAACATTCTCGTGTGTTTTGGTAGAAAATGGATCGTTTTAACCTTCAAAAACAACAAATGTACGACCAATCAATCAATCAAATCAATAACCTTTATTTCATGTTGGTAATAATAACATAGCGAGAAAAATATATACCATGAATTTAAATGCTAATATAAACCAATTTTTTTTATTATAATATATTTTAGTGCTAGAAACAATAGTTGCAAATACAACAAATACATTTAAAAACGTTCTTAATCAGTTTTTTTAAAACAAGAAATAAAGGAAGAACGTCTTATATAGTCAAATATAGCGCGCGTTTCAATTCCATTGCCAATTTGAGGCTACTCTTTTCATTGATGTAGGCTATCGATCCAAAAAATTCTTCTCGAATGTTGCCAGGTTTATCAAGCCAATTCGAGTGATCAACAAAGTTGATGTTGATTTTAGAACACATATCACGTATATGTACATTCGTCTGAACCACTCGACCAGCGAAAAAATGACCACCACGAATAGCAGAAACAAAAAAATTGATGGAAGGGTAATTTCTTCATACAAATATACGAATCTCCAATGAACCGTCGCAAATTTTTGAAAAGGCGAATGATCGCTCAAATTATGTTTTCAACAGTGAATAAAAAAAAATCGATCGAATATTTTTATTCAACCGAGTGTTTTACACGCGCCAAAATACACTAATACAATAATTTTTACTGCATACCACAATACTTTAGAAAACAGGTATTGATAGCAGGGATAAGCACAAGAAAAGCCAAAGTCTTATTTTCATTATGGTCCCTCGATGGGTAGGGGGTGATCAGTTCAAAGTTTCCTTTAGAAATTTCCTTTAGAAATTGAATCACCAAAAGTTAGTCGCTACCACTCTTCCATGTCTTTTTTTCCAACTCCCGTGCTCTTTTAACCAGCCAACTTTATTTCATTGACAAGGAGCTGTGGCAACCATGCGAACAAATGCAGCAGAAAACCAAAAAAAAAAAAAAAAAAAAAAATCATTGATTAATAAAATAATCTCGGATAATTCATTTCCAGCGCGATAAATTTAAAACAACCCAGGAG
>JAUZNK010022622.1:0-20413 GCA_035046665.1 Euphysa ruthae | reverse complement strand
GGATTAAAATATTTTCTCTTGCTGAGCAAAACGCTCTTCTGCACAGGTTATATTTTGCAAAAGCACAGAAGCACGGAATAAAAAAAGTACGTAGAACACGGGATGAAAAAGCACGGAGAGCACAGGAGCACGGAATGCACAGAGAACACTGGAATTAGCAAACTCATAAATGGTTAACTGTAAAAAATTTCAGGATAAAAAATGAACCACACTTTAAGGAGCAAGTTAGTCACAAATTCAGATAGCTTCTGGTCACTTTGTTGCAACCGAGCTTTGTTAAAGAACGGTATATGGAAATAGATCGGAGTAGCAGGTATGTGTACTCGTTTATATTTTGTTAGATAAAATATATATTTTATTTTCATGTATTTTTATTTGAATAAAAGTTTATCGAAATACGTTTTTCCAAGATAACGAAAAGTGACTGCAAAATACAATTATATTTATTTAGATCACTTAGAGACTCTGTATATATAGGCAGTTTGCTTGGTCGATTTATGGGACGTTTGGTGAAACAAATTAGCCCGGGTAAAATTGTATATAGGTTAATATTTTGTTTTATTTTATCTACAAATACTTTTCTAGAACATAATTTGACGAGGATTATGAATCCTGCAGGTAGAAATTCTGAAACTTTCGTTTTCATGCTTAATTAGGAACATCGAGATAAAAATGAATAACTTATAGTAACCATATAATATTTGCTTATATATAAACAGAAATATGCATATAGTTGTAAGTATTCAATTAATACATTAGTATATACAAATAAGCATAGCATATGTGTTTTAAAACAAAATTTGAACAATCGAGGCAAAAAAAATTAAGGCAAATAAAATTCGAGGCAAAAAAGTTTTCTTCTTTTTTTTGAACTCTTGATAATTTTTTAGTTAAACTGTCTTGTTTATTCAACTTGTGGAATGGATATACACATCAGAATTCCAGAATAAATTTTAAAAATATGTAAAACAAAAAAGCATACCAAGTCTCCAAAAGTAACTACACTGTCGTCCTTATGCATTTTTTGCACAACTTACAATGCATCTACAACAACGATGTCGATTTGAGAAAGTGATAAATGCTATAACTTTGACCCAATAGCCGCATTTCAAACCGTGTGTAAAAGATTAGATTTCCCTTCCCCTCCATGTTTTACTTCATAGTCGACTCACAATAAAGCTTCTTGGGACTGACGAAAGCTTGTATTTGACGATTATATCTTTCCTATCAGTGTTACGCGTTGATGCTACAATAGCGAATTTAGCAAACAAATTACAGTACTTCTTCAACTCAATGATTTTATACCTCGTTTTTATCGTTTGCGGGCGACTAAAATTTTTAAACTCCGGAATATTAACTTTCTTTAGTGGTGAAAATATATCGACAGTGCTTTTTCTTTTAGCCTATCATTTTCAAACAAGTTGTACAGTTTCGTAACTGTGGTCAAAATTGTTATTAGACTGATGTACGAGCTTTCTGGATATACACGTGCAGTAACAATGTTTTACAATGTTTTACATTTTTTGACCATCAATGTTCTCCATTGTTAATTTACATTCGTCAAAGGTTTCACTAATCTGAAAATATTTTTTGCTATGAAATTTTTTTTCAAATGGTTTAAATGATGATGTATAGACAACTTGTTTGCAGATCTACCCCCCATTTCGTTCATTTTGTCGAAAATATCTTTTAAAATTAGACCAATGATGAAGAATTGCGTTCAAGCAGTTTCTTGTTTTGTAACTATTTTTAGCCCACCTTAAATCTTGAGTATTTTGTTCTCTTGTTCTCCGGCATCATCTACTCCAATGGCGGTGAGTGGAATGCAATTCTTCTGGAAGCTGAAGTTTCCTTCCTGGAACATATGTCATGCTTGCGGTTCACTTTTACTAAATGAAGCATGCCAGCCAAATAAAAAGGTAGAATCCTACGATATTTAATTCGATATAAGGATGTATTATTGGTATTATGTCATTGATCGCGGATAGATTCATAACCTAATTTCGAGAACGTAATGCGTAAATAAACTTAAACAAGGTTGAGATCATGCTTACATGCACCATGAGATATTGGAATTCGAAGTTTTTTCTCTGTTTGCTTCGAATTCATTGGACAATTCTTTAAATTTCATGTTAATTAGGTAGTCAGACAAAGTATCATAAATATATCTTTAACTTCTTTGCTATTTCTTTTCTGGGAAAACGTTCTCAAATTTTCTATCATTTTCAAGATATCTAGAGAAGGCTGCAAAAATTTACGAGGGAATTCTTTATACATTACACGTAGATAGACAAAATAATACAACCATAGTATTCTCGTGACTCAGTAATGCTCGTTGCATACGTGAGCAGTTCAGCACTTGCTTTACAGTATAATATCAACCTATTTCCAACTTACATTTTTTAACGTCGGGCCGACAAGCAGCTTCAAGCTGGTATATTTCACAAGGTTCTCACGAGTTAGGTTATGGTTTACTTAGAGCTCCCATTTGAGCATACGGTAAATAACCATAAAACCATAAAACTATTACACCGAATCAAATCGAATGCTACTCATACGCTTAGTGGGCTATACCCGAACTTGAACCCGGAACCTTACGGTGGGGAGTGAGATGTCTTACCGACAGAGCTATCCGGGTAAAAAATTGAGCTATCCGGTTGTTTTCATCAAACCAGTCTGCTTTAACTCAAGACACGTCGATTAACGGAATTTTCGATATATGTTCTGATAACACGCAAGCAGACGAAGACAATGTGAAATTCACCAAATCGATTAACAAATTTTTCTTTTAAATCGCTGTGACTGTTGGAAAGTAAATGCACCTTCTAGTAAAGATCCAGATCTAATGAAATGATTGGCTTTGTACAATAACCCGATGACTGCTATTCCTTGAGCAATTTTTAAAGCGGTGTATATTGCACTAAAGTCAGAAACAGGACCTGGTATTAGTGGCAGTAAAAAACTTTGGTAGTGTCATCTAGATCAACTTTTTCGAAAAGCAAAGAATTTGTTCAACTCCAACATGGAATTTTCAATTCTTCCAACCCATCGTGTAGTGCAGTGCGCAACCGAACGAACACATCCTCGCTCTCAGCCGTGTGACTAATCAAATCATTTGTTCCGATTCTCAGCGTGTCTTCTACATGTGTCTTTGGTAATTTGAATAGTATTTCAGAATCAAAATCAATGATAGTTTTGGACATGGTTTTGGAATCAGAAGGTTGCTCATGAACAGGAAATTGACAATGTGCAGTAAAAGTTTGATTGTTTAAAATATCATCCGAAGCGATATCGGACCAAATAGTTTTCCCCTGTTCAATAAATAGATATTCAAATACTTTTTAAGAAGTCAATCTGACCTATTTTCGATGTGCTTATACCACTACTGTTGAACCCACGATAACCCAGCGTTGGTTTAAAACTTGTTTTCTTTGGGACAGCGAAATAAGACAGATCATTAAACGTGTTTTTATCAGCGTTCTAGTTTGAGTGTTGGGTAGATCAAATGTTGTTTTTTTTTGCAGCATTGGATCGTTGAAATACTACAAGATTAAGAGCATGTGTTGTTCCTCGACATCTGTTTTGCATTCAGAAAAATCATTATTATCTAAGTGCAACATTGTGTTCTCGTTTTTGTTGAAATTGTGTTGTATGTAAATATTTCCATTCTTATTATGCTTTCAATCACTAAGTTTGCGAATACAGCTTCTAATAGCATAATAGCCAATTGTATGGCAAATTTATAAGAATCTTTGGCAAAGATCTGTTGAACTGTATTCCTAGAAAAAGAGTCTTCAAAGACGATATCTTTTATCTTTTCAGTCAAGTACTCCTTTGTTATCACTCTCTTAGTCTGATAAGCCCTGGTGTTTTCATAGCCAAGCTCTTTTAGGCCCTCCAAGTAAAAATATATAGTTTGCATGATTGCATAGAGTGGAAAGTTGCTCAATTTAACTTTCAGAAAATGTCAAAAATTCATTAAAGATAGTAAATTTTTCATTCATAGTGAATAAATCATCATAACACTGTGAATGATTATTTCAAAAAAACTACTTTATGTTTACTAACATCATGATATAATTATCCTTTTCTTAATAGCGCTCTCCGTTTGTCTGTAGTGAAAGCCAATAAAAATATCCCAAAAAAAATGCGAACTTGGCACTTTCGGTATAAGTCGATCAATAACAAATCTTCATTTTCCCGCGGCTCGATTTGGAACTTGTGACAGAGAGATAATTGATCAAGTTTTTATTTATTTATTTATTTATTTATTTATCAATCTGCATTTGTGAGTGACATCATTAATCACTTATCTATCCACATATGCTCAAAAAACATTTATAAATTATAAGCTAGGCTAATCAAAGTATAAACTTACAAGACTGTTCCTAATGTTGGTATTTTTTATTTTTTACACCTCTTTTAATTTCGTATTATAAATCTGTACACTAATTATGTATGCATAATGAAATTAGATCAACTCTTAATGTAGGTGAAACATTGTGTTTAAATCCCCTTCTAGAGAAAATTTCTTAAAAATACCTTATGGGGATGACTTCCTATGGGCTTAGATTATGGGAAATTCTGATATTTTACTGTGTGTTTCAGAAATTCATCGATGATATCAAAGCTGTTTATCAGAACTGTAGATGCTGCGTAAAAACGGGTGACGGCTGACAGTTGTCAGAAGAGGTGTATATTCTCATCACTATTTCTCCATTCGCCATTGATTTTATAATGAGCAGTCTTAACAAAGCTGGATCCACAGGGATTGCTTAGAATTTTAGAAACTTTTTGAAACTAAATTTGTAGATAGTATATTATTTTTTATTTATTTATAAATGAAAATCTGAACTCCTTTCCGTCTTTTTGCAATTTTTAGATTTTTGTTGCCGTACCATCATGTCTATATTATTTCTGACTAATTTTGATTTAGACATCAATGGTAGAGTATTATCTGACTATAAATTAAGTTTTGAAGGAAATTGAGTGTTTTTTTTTTATGTATTTTCCAATACATAACGTCAAAAAACTAACTAAAAACCACTCTAAGTTGGTCTGCCAATGTTTATCAAGCGCTACCGCTGGTTACCAAAAATATGAATATTAACTTCTTTCCGGCTTTTTCCATTTTTTGATTTTTGTTACCATATTACTTATTTTTTATGTTTATTTCAAACTAATTTCCATCTAAACATCAATGATAGAATATTACGTGACCAGAATATGAAGTTTTGATTTTTTGTTTTTTTAACTTTGCAGAATTTTCAATGCCTAAATGCTGGCATTTAGGCATTGAAATGCTCAACTGTCATTGAAGCTATTCTTATCTTATCTTTCTTATCTTCTATATCTTATTTATTTATTTATTTATTGTCATGGCTTATTAAAAGATGACTACCCACGCCATGGCTCGAACCGGAGGCTTAGCTCATTTAAAACCTCTGACACACGTGCTATTCTAAAGTCTCCTGTGATGACTTTTCCATCGCGATAGCTGGGTTTTTTTTGTTTGAAGATTTTAAAAAAAGGTTTCAAAGTATTTGTTTCAACGTATTTTCTGTTGTCTCTGTTGAGGCCATTTTCATTATCGGGATGTGTTTCCATGCGTTGTATTTCTAATGTTTCTCTTGTTTTCTTAAAGTAGTTCGATTCAACGGCTAATGTATTGTTTTAATTCCAGAAAAAATGTCTATTGCAAGTTTTCCCATGTTCGGCAAGAGCTCATTCCTCCTATTTCTCTTCGAAAAATGCTTTTTGGTGTTGTATAATTAGGGTAGATACTTTTGCACCTGTTTCGCCTACATTTTTGTTACAATTATTACACTCTAATAAATATACTCCTGCATTGTTGTTTATTGGAACAACTGATTTTTTCTTACTGCATAAGATTTTTTGTAAACCGGAGGTTGATTTGAATATTGTTTTTATACCATCCTGCTTGAATGCTTTTTTTTGGTATCCAAGGAAGTGAAGTTAGGTTTTTAAATTTTATAGGAACCGTTATTATTTTTCGTTGTTGTAGGTCACTTTTTTCATATCCATTTTCTATAAAAATATTAATCAAGAATTTAACTTCACTGGCTTTCGTTTCATCATAACAAATTTTCAGTCATCTAGATACAATTTTTTTTTTTTTTAATAGTAATGTTGTTTGGTCATATACTGATGTTTTAATTTCTTTCTTATGTTATTATATTCTGTTGAAATGAAATTCATCACTCAATAAGTTGAAAAACCCTTGAAGCTGTTAATCAACAAAATTTCCGCAAAAAAATTTTTGAAAAATTACCGTTTTAGGTCAAATTTTGTTCTTAGATTCATTCGCTAAGTTTTTTTTTTCACAATCATTTGTTTAGTAATCTCAGAAACTTCTCTGACTGAAAGGTTTTATTTTATCAAACCTAATGTTATTCATTTCTAAGATAGAAATTTAGACAGCGTTGAAAAGTGTGAGGCGTTTATCAAATTATTTAATTGAAAAAATGTTTCCTTTTCTCTGAAGTTACTTTTGTTAGAATGAGTAAGATAAGATGAACGAGCAAGGTAAAATAGAGATAGCTACGAAACTTCAACAGCCTGTCAATTTTCTTCACATTTGTTAGATGAGTAAGATAAGATGAACGAGGAAGGTAAAATAGAGATAGCTACGAAACTTCAACAGTTTGTTTTCACATCGACCAGTATAAAATCTTGCATAAAACTGTACAGGGAGTTTCTTGCTTTTATTGCCGACTCTTTTTACAATAGAATTAAAGAGTTAATTGATCGTGACTCTTTTCATGTATTATTTTATGAACATACGCGCAATTTCTTATTAGTGAAAAATCAACTCACTTTCTTAACAGCATTAGTTTTTCAATAAAATGTTTGCACTTTCTTCCAGGCTTAATGCTTCTTTATGATCATATCTTTACTTGATAATTTTTTTGCGGTTTGCCCGAACGATTTCAAAACGAATATTAAATGCATGCTATATATCGAAATTGTCAGCAAAATTATACTTTAAGCCACCCTACCCTAGCAATTCATATATTCCCATTCACAATTTTTTCAAATATCTAAAAATATCAATCAATGCATATGAAAATGATAAGTATAGATTGGCTGCCCGTTTGTTTTGTAAAAGTTTAAAGTCTGTGTTTAATCTAAGTGAGTCTTAACATGTTTTCACAGAAATACAAGTCTGGTCTACAATTGAAATTAGTATACAGGTCTGAATGCATTCAGCGATCGTTGTGATACCTGATTGACTATGCTCCGTACCACCTCCATCGCCAAAACCAATATTGCTGCATGCTTAGATTTAAACAATTTTCATCAAAATAGTATCTAACATTTGTCAAAACTAAGCCAAGCTTATTGCAAGCCACAAGAAAGTGTTATTATATAAAAATCACTGCAAACTACACCCGGTTTTATCACACTAAAATCACTGCAAACTACACCCGATTTTATCACACTAAAATCACTGCAAACTACAACGCGGTTTTATTATATTAAAATCCCTGCAAACTACACCCGGTATTATCATACAAAAATCACTGCAAACTACACCCGGTTTTATCACACTAAAATCGCTGCAAACTACACCCGGTTTTATTATACCAAAAGTTTTATAAGCAAAGTTGCTAAAAATTATGTACAAGATGGTAAAAAATTTTTATTGTATTTTGGGGAAAAATTTTGAAATAGTTATATAAGTATGCATCATGATGCATGCATGATGAAGTGACTTACTGATTATAAACTTGAACAAAAACAACAAAAACATCTACAAACTTTAGGCATTTTAATATTTCTAAAAAATTAAACCTCGATTATGAAGAAAGTTTGTTTTATTTTACAAACCATTTATGTAACTCATAAAGTTTAGCAAACATGAAAGAGGCAATTAGATTCACATCAATTCATTTATGTTTATTTATTGGTTTGTTCGATAAATCTTTCAGTTTTTATAAGGAATAATTATTTTTAAATTGAAATGTAGGCTCGTAACGAAAAACAAGGCTTGATTAAAAATTTTGACGAAAATTTTTGTAGCTAATTTAATGTGTAGAATCAGTAAAAACCTTTTTCAAAATTTTCTCAAGAACGGTTCATTTTTGAATAATCTTGCTAGTAGCGGTAAAACTACAGGCTACATAAATTTGGCTGCATAGCTCGACAGATTCTTGTCTATAGTGACTATATATAGATATATTATTAAATACAGTATGTTCCTTCTAATTAAGAAAACACAAGGTTTTGTATCTTTCTTTTGTTTCTCAAGTTTTATTTTTCATTTACATTGTTTTTTACATTTACAATGGTTCAAGCATGGTTACTTCAATCCATAGAAAAACTGTCTAGAATTCACACCGATATTTTTTGAAAAATGAGTCTTTAAAAATTTCCACTTCCAAAATACTACCCTCAAAAATATACACGCACCTCTATAGAATTTTTGAAATTTTGCCATGCAGTTTTAAAGCAAAATTTTTGCAAATTTTAGTATAAATATTTTTCAAGTTTATTTCAAAGTATTATTCAGTATTAAAACTGAATCAATTTGTCACAACTTTCTGCACGGTTTTTTTCACCATAAATTGTAGAACAATCCTTTACAACATTATTGGCATAGGAATGAGATCAAAAAACTATTTCTGAAGATGAGCTGAGAAGATGAGCTTGGGCAAACTCTTTCATACGATCATCATTCTTGTAACTAGAAACTCACTATATATATATATGATTGAAAAAAAAATAAAAATGCTCAGTTATTTCTTAGTTATGGTTAGTTGATTGGTTTCCTACTTAATACTTACTGTTAACTTCCTATTGAAGTAAACATATGCCATCTTAATCAGAACTTGAATCTTAAATTCGGTATAACTAGAAATAATCTAGGACATGTAATATTCTGGTTAAAGAGCCTAACATTAAAGATATTTTCCATAAAGTTGAATAGCTATGAAGATTGTGCAGTAATTCAGTTAACTACTAATCATTTCTGCCTACTGAATTTACCAAATTGTTGTTGAAAAGCTTCAGTAGGGTTTTTGATCGTAGTTGAGATGACTTAAATAACTAATAATAAAATTTTATATGAAACTTTAGTTACAACAAACATGATGATAATTATGTTGGTTCTTGAAAATGTAAAAAAAGTTTTTCAACAAAACTAACTGCATCATATCATAAAATATTTCTGAGCCAAACAGGTAAGAATGATAAAAGATTTATTTTATTGATAAAAAAGTACAAGCTATGATAGAGATGTAATTTTGACTTTGTTGCTAGAAATTTGATGATAAGAAACGATGTATGCTTCTGTCAGGGAAAAGATAGCATTAGCTATGGATGGTACAAAAAAAAGTTTGATTTTTTCAAAAATTAATTTTTCCTTGGTGAGGAGAGGAAATTAAAAGAAATAGACAAAACGAAAATGTCCTTTTGTATGGGAAATTTAGGTGATCTGAAATAAAATCTACTCACAGTCACATAAATCACTGTATAATTTTCATTTTCAACAAAATTAGTAAGGGTTCAGTATTGAAGAGTGGTTTTTATGAAGGACCAACTTCACATTAACAAATAACGTTTTTTATTATACATTTCTCTACTTTAGGGTTCTGAGACTAAAGAGAGGGGAGATTTTTTGTCTCAAACACATACTAATATCAATTTGAATTTATGTCGTAGATAATATCAATTGTTATAAAATTTATTTTCTGAAACTATTCTTTTGCTCATATCAAGGGGTCTGCATGTCACATTAACATCCAATAATAATTTTAACCAGATAGCAATGTAATGTTATCCTTATCCCCTCTCTCCCTGCTATCCCTTATCCATTTTTGCAACCAAATTTGATTTGACAACTGCTTTCAAGAAAATCTGAAAATCGCTATAAAAAGCTTTATTTTTAGTACTAATTCTGTTACGAATTTAGCAGAAAAATATATGATTTAGCGGATAGGCATATTATATTAATGACATATCGTTTGGCCAAAGTCTTTAAAAGAGCCAACTTCGCTAAAAAATCACGAAAAAATACGCTAAAAAATCTGTTTGTTTGTATCTATCTGTATTTTCCTTGGCTGGTTCATTTTTGATTGTCGTTTTTAAACAATAGCCTTTTTTGAAGATTTTCATTGGTTAATAATAAAAAAAATCTTAAACAAAAACTTTTTAGCGGAAACAAGAAACTGGAATAGCTCAGTTGGCAAGACTTCGAAATACGGATCTATTGCTTAACATTTAATTTCACGTCTTTAATTTAAAAAACAAAATTTTGAATCGGACTGTAAAATCCAGGACACCCTAACATTTATATTAGATTAAAAAAGAATTTCTTCAAACTTAATATGCTTTTTACAGAATTCTGGTAAAGCTCCCAATACATTAGCGTGGGCGATGGTGTGATTTTTTTAAATTGGAAATTTTCGAAAATTATAAAAACTTTTTTAACTTCAAAAATATAGATTTATTCCTTCATTTTTTTAAGTATCTTTTTTATTGATCTAGAGAATTTAATAATCTTTTTAAATACATATATACATTTTGCTATACCTTTTCCACCCTTTTGAATCACTTTTTTGACTTTTAGTATGCAACTGTGTCGCTTTTTAGGAATAGCAGAAGTCGGACGCAATTTTTTTTTCTGTACTCAGTAAAATGCAAATCGCTTGAGAAATAATGAAGATATTATGTTCTGGTTTTTTCCTTGTTCCTGAAAAGAAGCCTGGATATAGAAATATAAAAGTCTAGACATTACGAGTTCGACTCCCACATCAGAGCAGAGGAAAATTTATTTTTCACGTTAGTTTTTGAGCAATAATTATAATATCAAGAAATATTTGCTATATATTAAAATCCCAGTGTATTAAATAAGGGCGCGGGAACATTTTCTTTTATACAAAACTATTTTTTGTAAATTGCCAAAGGATTAGTTTTGTGAGGCAAGCCCGAAGGGCGCAGCTTGATTCAAAGAGCGAAGCGTAACTCTCTCACGGCATTCGACGCCGGTTTACCGGCTAGCATATATCCATATAATACTGAATTATTCTGAAAAAAATTTTAACAATTTTATCAATCTGTTTTAATGGAAATTCTTTTCGTAAGTTTTAATGATAAAACAAGGTTTTGGAGGATGTTTTCTCGAAAACTGCTGGTTAAAGTTTGGAGAAACTAGAGTGCATCTATTATGCGGTTTGATAACTTTCCAAAATCTCTTGTCTTTTAGTATTTGAGGCTAACTAAATGTTGTAGCACATTCTACTGAAATAATTTGTTTATTTTGATTTTCTCAAAAACTGGCTGACTAGTTTTTTAAAACTCTGCTTGAGGTAAAGGACCAAAATTGTATACTTTGATGCATTTGGTCACTTGCCAAAAAAGGCCCTTAATTTTTTTTTTAATTATTTGTATTTTTTGACAATGCATAGTGATAAAATTTATCTTTCGTCTTTCGAAAAAAATAAAAAAAATTTGGTATTACACTACTTTTTTTTATATGAATTTACAATTAACCATAATTTTTCCATAATGCATAACAGATACACGAAATAGAGGCATAAAGTAAATGTAGCGTTTCTTTAAAGAAAATTCACCAAGTGGAAAAAAGAAAGCCACATTAACTTTATTTTATCTTATATATTTAAGAATCTCAAAAAACCAATCAAACTTGATCTAGGCAAGAGATCGCATAGTAAAGCCACATAAATAGCGTATCTCCAAATGAATATGAAAGTTTCAATAAAGAAAATGGCAGCAACACACATTTATACTCCCCTGATTATCATTTTTGTTGGCTATTAGGCATATTTAGCATTTCAAAATATTATTTGATCTAGCACCCAATCTTCTAAAAAAATCATATTATTCCTATATATCAGATTTTTTTTCCTAATTTTTCTTTTCGAAATTTCTTTCAATTTTGCTTATCTCGACTTTTTTGAAAGACTCTCTGATATATGTTTTTATAAATAGGATGTAGGTGCTCATGTAACAAAGTACAAAGTAGATATTATAATTATTTTTTTTGAGGTGGAGATTTTGTAGTATCAGTTACATTTGATTAGGCTGCTTAATCACCAGTTTATGTAGTGTAAAAATGGACTCACAGCAAAAGTATCAACCCAGCAATCTATCGTATCAATTATGTCACTTAATAGGCACCGAGATCTTGGACTTAACCCTAGAGATTAGTGGTTGTTATAATTATAACCCCGTGGCTGAGGTTGAAATAATGGTAGGCGCGTATCATATTTTAAGGCGTAAAATATGATAACTACCTACCTACTAACATGATGCTTGTTGAATTTACTTTTTATTAAAAAATCAGAACCTATTCGTGGTCAAACAATCCAAACAGATAGCAAATGTAGCGATTGCAAGAAGGCATGGCTACTGAGTGAAAGAAAGGTAACATTAAAAAGCTTGGTACAACCTCTATTACTTTCCTTATTTTTCGAGTTAAAGGGCATTGCAGATCACTAAAAATTACTTTGATTATCATTTAGTGAAGAGCTAATTTTTTCTGTTCATTGTGGTTTTTAACTCTGAAATAAAGTAACAGTTTATTACCTTTACAAACAAGCATTAACTAATAATACAGAGCCAATAAATACATACACGCGACTTGGGAAAGGCATATCTAAAACTATTTTTGTAACACCTGTCATGCAATAAAAGTCGAAGATATGATATCAAAAATAGACACACCTAAAAGCCCTGGGTCGAACAGCATAAATAGTCGTATTCTAAAACTCGTAAAAAAAATATTTAGTTCAACCGCTCTCCCATCTTATAAATATCTCTTTAAAAACTGGGAAATTCCCAGATCCTCTTAAAATAATACCGGTTGCAAAAGTAATACCGGTTCACAAGTCAGGATGAAAAATAGACTGTAACAATTACTGCTCTATATAACTACTTTCTGATATAAGTAAAATTTTTAAAAAACTAATTCACTTTACTCTTACATTTAATCCAAGAAGAGTTTCTATCAAAACTAATTTGGATTCAGAAATAAAAAATGGACTTAAGATGCTATGATATGTATATTAGATCTGTTACAAAAAAGAAATGGATCAAAGTAACTAACTACTGATGTGCCCTTTTTTAGACCTAAAGAAAGCTTTTGATACTGTTGATCATAAAATTCTGCTCCAAAAATTGAATCAGTATGGAATTCGTGGCATTGGATACAAATGGTTCCAATCTTATCATTATTATTTATTTATATAGGGGATGTCAACTCTGAACTTAAACTAGTAACATGTGGTGTACTGCAAGGTTCTATTTTAGGTCCCTTACTATGATTTGCATGAAGCAGTGTTATCTTCTTCTGTATTCCATTTTGCGGATGAGACAAGTCTGGTACTTTCAAATTCAAACATTAAAAATCATTTTAGTGATGCTTAACAGAGACTTGAAATTTGTAACAGAATAAATAATTTAAACCAAACAAACTAATGTATATAAATATAAATAAATATATAAATAAATATATAAATAACTAAACGTTGTAATCTGACTATAATCGTTTAAGTAGGGCTATAGGAATATTATCAAAACCCTATATACCCTACCTCTAAATACTCTAAGAATGGTTTACCTTTCTATTTTTATTTCTTTGCTCTTGTATGCTTGTCAAGTATGGGGTATTAGTAACCAAATTATTATTAATAGCTAGTCTTATGTGTGTAAGAGGAAGTCGAGTGTCAAATATTAACCAACAAATAAGTAATGTTCGTGATGATTTTGATATTGCAAGATTGATATGATTTTAAATTTTTTGAATTAGTTATGTAATAAATAAATTTTTCTTAATAAATATCTTTTTAATTTTTGTAATTTTTACCCGTAAGTGCCAACGATGATAGCCCGACTGTGTGCGTTTTTATTTTATTGTTGTGTCTATCTGGGGTAGTCTGACTGATAGAAAATCCTTTCATCCTCACACATAAATTACTTATATATGCCTAAAAGGCACTCAACCGTTCATCATTTTGCAGATGATACTAATTTCTCACTTACTGATAGCTCCCTTAAGAAACATGGAGTTAGAGTCATTAATGACCTCCGTGGCCTCACTGATTGGCTCAATGGCAGTAACATCTCTCTCAATATTAGAAAAACTGAAGTCATAATTTTCGAAATCCTATTAAAGTCATTGACTATGATCTAAAAATAAAAATCAATCCCCTCTAGCTCAAACAAATACCTCGGTGTAACTATTGATGAACAGTCTAGAGCCAATAGAATGTTGTCAAAGATTCGTCTTTCTATTTTCTATAACAGCCACTACAATTTCATAATTTAAAAATAAATAAACAATATATAAACAAGTACTGTAAATAAAATAAGTAACGATTGAAATAGACGGAGTAACTCAACAGAATCCTGACCAAAGGAGTGAGACCTAAACTAAACTAAAACTAAATGGTTTTATTGATTAGATCTAAGATGTTTACACAGAAAATTCAACAATAATTACACATGATAAAGGTACCGAAATAGAAAAATTAAAAAAAAAAAAAAAAAGTTTCCAGAGAATAATCTTTATGACCAGTTTTTTGAATTGGTACCATATCAGATGGAGAAAAGAAGGCACACGAATACCAAGTTTAAGTTTGTTAAATTCAGTATTTTAATGAGACTAGAGATTTATTCCACTCACTGATGCATTGATAAATAATTGAATACTTACCATACTTTTTAAGTATTATAAAATATAACATATAGTTTACCATTATCATATTAACGAGTTCTATAATTATGATTAAATCGGTATTCTGTAAAAACAGTAAAGTAAATGAAGGAAGGTAATAAAGTTTTTCAAGCATTTCAAGAATAAACATGACATTTAGAATTTTAATAAGATAACAGAGTGGAAATTTTAATAAGATAACAGAGTGGAATTTTTAAGTTCTTTGAAGGATTCAGATTTATTAGATTTGAAAGGTTGAAAATTTATCATTCTGATAGCTTGGTGATGCACTGAAAGTATTTTATTGACATGATGATTACCTGTTTGACCCCAAACCTGGCAACAGTAACTAAGGTGAGATAAAAAAAAATTGAAAAATAGATAATTTTAAGAGTAGATTTATCAACAAATTGTCAAATTTTAGAAAACATGCTGTTATAAAGAGCTTTTCTTATTTGCTCTGTTATACTACTTAAAGTGTGAGAGTATGAATGATTCGTACGAAATCCAAATTGAAGTTCGGTAAAACAATTAAAAGAATTGAAAAATGAATATAACCTTGAATACTAAGCTTTTTGTGAATTTTACTAACATTTGATAAAAGAGAGATGGGCCTATAGTTTTTTACATAGCAGTTTGGGACCGTTCTTAAAAAAAGGTAAAGCAGAAGAGAATTTTAAAATATTTGGGAAAAAACCATTTTGAAAAGAGACATTAAACAAATTTGAGAGTATAAGAGAAAATTCATGGTTAAATTCCTTAAGTATGTTTGTTGGTATACTATTTGGTCCAAACGCTTTCCTAGATTTAAAGTTTGAAAAGATAGAGGAAATTTCAAGGCAGCTAGCAGGAGATACTAGAAAATCTTGAAGAATTGAATTTTTAAGATATTCGAAAATCTGTATAAGATGAGTGTATATTAGATTGGAGATTTTTTGCAATTAAAGAAAATAAAGAGTTAAATTCTTCAGAAATTAGAGAGGGTCGTTGACATAACAAACATTTATTTGCAAATAGCTAGGAAAACAGTGTGTATTACTTTTTACGTTAATAAGATTTCTAATACCATTCTATGTTTCACGAAGATTGTTACAATTTTCTGAGAAAAAACTATGTAGACAAACAAACCCTAAGATCCATCTATTTCTCCTTATTTTCATCGCACTTTGACCTATAGCTGTCAAATTTGGGGCTAGAAAGGGAGTTCTCATTTGAACAAAATATACTCTCTCTAATGGATTTCAATGAGAATCATCTATTTTGCTCCTTTTCGTTCTGAAACTAACACTCTATTTCCTCACCTTCGCTTACTCATATTCTCTTACCAAGTAACTTTTTCTATTTGTCTCTTTGTCTATGATTTCCTATAAAAAAACCTTCCTCTTTTTATTTCTAATCTCTTTATTCTGTCTATAAACTTACATTTTCATCGAACTAGAAATATTGATGAAAAACTCGTCGGTTCCTGCCTACAGGACATACAAATAAGGTAAGTATTCTATTAGGTATCAATGTGTAAAGGTGCTCTTCTTCCTTCTTTAAAAATTCATTTCGTTGATCATATCCCCATTCTCTTGAATTACAAAAATACAGTACAAACATTATCTACTTAACACTCTTCTTTCTCAGTAAAATCAAATCAAAAATTTTTTTTCTTTCTTTCTTTCGTTGACCCCTCCCTATTGTCTCTTGCTTACTAACTGCTTCCACATTCGCAACAGTTACGGCACATGTTTAGCGTACTATATTTATACTGATGTTACACCTTTTTCCAATTCAATTATTTGTGTGACTCCATCCAACGCCTTGTCATTTCAGTACACTCTAATTATCATTATTTTTTTTTGACAAAAATTTCCCTAAATATGTAGTAGTTTTATATATTCTTTGTAATGACTTTCTTTCATGTTGGTAAATAAATAAAAAAAAAAAAAAAAAACAAAAATCTTAAAATTTTCTGATATTGTCTAGGTTCAAAATTGCATTTTTATGAATTGTGTTGAAAAACACAACTTACCTGAATGTTTTAAAAATAAAATTCAGTTTCATAATGATAATCATCAAAGAAGTGAAAAATAAATATACCATCGATTTGTTCCATAAATATGGAGCACTTTTCACAATATTCCAATGTATCTTAGATTGGAATAGTTTTATAAAGTCTAACCCAAAACTGGATGTTAAAAAATTAAATTGAAATCAAATACGAAACATAACGTTAAAACATTTCATTGAAAAATATTAAGGTTATCTTGAAAAAGATAATATACTTCTAGCAGAGTACTAGCCAGAAAATTTATGCCGCGTAGCGGCATTTTTAAACAGTTGTGATGTTCAAATAAACAGTTAGGGTGTTTCGGGACACGCCGTGAGAGTTCCTAATGGGGATGCAGGGCAAAGCACCACAATTTTTTTGCTATTTGGCCTTTAACAATATTCTATAAGGGCCCAATGAGTTGCAGTTTATGTGTTGAATATATCGGTAGGTCAGCTAAAAAATACGAACAAGTGGATTAGAAAAAAGACAGTAAATCTCATAATAATTTGTACTTTAATAGGCGACAGATTACCTGTAAGAAGAAAATACGCTAAAGTTTATAATAATAGTTTAGATTGTTTATGAGGTTAAACATAGGCAGAGAAATTTAGTTTAAAGGGTTTAAACCAAGTAAGATAAACATATATAAAACAAAACATAACAGATAGAATGATGAGTTAATGTTATAAACACATGTTTAGTTATCTTGTATTTTTATCACGAAGAATAGAATTTAACGTAGCGGTGATAAATTTAAAGTAGTGGAGATAAATGTTAGAGTAGCGGGCCCTACGTTAAGAGACTGTAGCTAGGACTCTGTCCACTCTTAAAAAGTTTTAGTCATAGTTTTCCTATACCACTTCTTCCACTTATTCTGCCGCTATTTCAATTTATTTTACTTGTTTCTAATTATTTACCTGAAAGTAATATATAAAAGATTCATATATTAAAACAAGTATATTATAATTTATAAAATAAAACAAGGTTTTTGTTCACTTTAAGGTATTCTACCTTCTCGAATCTTCTTCTTTAACCTATATTTTAAAACTGTTTTAAACATTAACTGACAGAATAGTTATTAATCCATCATTTAACTTTTATGAACGTTTATGTAAATATTTTGTTTAAAACAGTTAACATTGTAAGTAAACATAGTCAAATTAAAAAGAATATGTGCTATTCTGTTATTATTATATTGGTAATATTGTTCACATGCAAATAAATTTTTTACTCTTTTTACTATTTCCGTAAAGTGCACAAGCACTACCTTGTATCGCAGCAATCTCAGTATTTAACGCTTTGTTTGAAACCCAGTGTATGAAACAAAAGTTTATCTATTTATTCATCTTGAACATTTCATATATTCGCAGAAAAAGCATGTGGCAGATATTGGATTATCTCAGAGCTAGTGTAAGACTTATATGGACTTTTCTGCTTAGCAATAAACCACTTGGCATGGAATGGGCTTAACAAGAAGAAAATAATTTCGCTGACAATGATATTCTTTTTAGCAAAGTTGATAAAATTCAATCTCTAGCTTTTTATTTATATCATAAATAAAAAAAAAACATTGTATAATGTATATCTATCGAGTTTTATATCTATTTGTATCTGCTGATGGTGTCTCTTTTGCTGTCTCAGAGCAAATAACTATATCCATTTTCTGTTTCACCAAATAAAGGGGTTAATAAAAAGATACTGCCTATATATAATTGTATATATGTAAATAAGTAAATTATGATCTTGCTAAAATTACTCAGTGACTTTGAGCCAATCAAGTTTCTCTAAATGTATTTAAAATTGAAATAATAATTTTACGCTCTCAAAACAAACTAGTTACAAAGAAATTAGACTTTAGTCTAAAGTCGATTAAGTGGCCAAAAAATCTAGCCCAGTAAAAATGGTAAAATATTTAGGTTTTTATTGATGAACATCTAAAAGTGGGATACTTAACACAAACATCTTATAACATAATGTGGGACAAAACTTACTATGGACTGTAAGTAAGTAAGTATTTATTCATTATCAATAAAAATACAACAAAATAAATGTTAAAAATTTAAATATAGTACAATATTCTAAAAAACAGGGCCTGTATTGATAGCAGGGATAAGCACTAGTTTTGAGGAATTTTTACTAATGAACTTAAAGGTACTTGCACTTATGCATTGTTCAAATCTGTTGTTTACAAAGTTTACAAATTGTTAAATGCCCCCTGTTTCCCAATAATAGATAGAATACAGTACCTTTTCGCACAGTTTGAAGTTTTGTTTTTAAAGCTTTATTAACATTTGCATACCATGAAGAGCATGCATAGTCAAAATGAAGCTGAATTAATGAATTACATAAAAGCCTTTGAAGAAATATTTATATACTATTTCTGTATAGAAAGTTTATAATTTATTTTGGAAATTACATGAAGTGCCATAGATTCTCCACTAAGTGCTTCATCAAAAATACATCCAAGATATTTAACCTTGTATGTTGCTTAATTTTAATACCATGATAATTGATATCAAAACTGTCAGTTTTCTTCAGTTTGTGTTTACTTACAAAAAGTATAGTTTTAGTTTTATCTTTGCCAAAATGAATGCTTAATTTGTTATCAACAGATCAGTCACAGAGCTTTGAAAAGTCCTTATTTAACTGTCTTTCTATTTCTTTCGCATTACTATGTTGGAATAAAAGGCAAGAATCGTCAACATACAAATATAGATCACTTTCAACTGCTGCTGACATATCATTTATGTGATTGTACGAGAAAACAATATCAAAGAAAAAAAGCCAAACACTTTATGCTTACAACCTTTATCCTTCTTTAAGATGGACAATCCAGAGATGCACGTTGAGTTTTAAAAATTCTGTGAAAATTGACTACAAGAGGTTAAGCTTCTACAGTCTTTGTGTCTTTGTGTTTAACATGAAAATGTCAGACTACTGTTGGTTGCATTAAATAACTATGAAAAAGCATTTCCTACTGACCTTAATGACTTTATAGATGAAATTGTATGTGACCAAAAGAATGAAGCATGTATGTTTGGAGAATGCCAAGAATGTGAAACCATTATATGCCTCAGAAACAAATCACAACAATGTATCTTGGTGGTATTGGAACAAAACGAAAATTCCAAGGTAGAAAACCAGCAATTTACAGGAACTCTTGTAGAATGCTATAATGAACTAGCAACAAGGTGCTCTTTTTTCACACTTTTAGTAAACGAATGCAAGTGAGCACATTCTAAGAGTAAAGAGAGAGAGAGAGAGAGTGTTAAAAATGATGCTACAAAAATTGTTATCTAACTTGACTCTGCAAAGAACCACACCATTCATTTGCACATTACAATCCAGTCATATTGATATCAAAGCAGTTTACTATATTTACTGTTTGTGCAAGGGAGAAAAATACATGTCACTCATTTGTCTGAATACTTGTCACATGACAAATACACTGTAGTGGCCTTCTTCACTCTGCTTATTGATCATCTAGAAAGTATCTTCGAGTTTAGCAACTATGTGATATTTTCTGATGGAGCTGCCTCCCATTTCAAGCAGAGTTTCAGTAAGTGGGGTTATATATAAAATTAATTCAATTTTGTTTATAATAAAATTAATTCCAAACTTAGATTTTTATATAGAAAACAATCTTTCTTAACACCAGCCTTAAAGCGTGCCCTATG
>JAUZNK010022611.1:0-20413 GCA_035046665.1 Euphysa ruthae | reverse complement strand
ATATATTAAATATATAAAAATACAAAAATATAATGAATGAGTAAAGTATATAAATTGCATAAAAATAAAAAAGTGATTATATTAAAGTATATTAAAGTGGTTTTAACAAAACAGGATTGTCTTCGTCGTCATATCATTCCAAAAAAAACACTCCCAGAGGACATTACAAATAAAATTTTGTACCCTCCCAGTTGGAATGAACAAACAGTCATACGCTTTTTAAGTGCTTTTTAATTAGCATAAGGAATGTGCATCCGGAAAAAAAAGATATTTTCAGAATGGCGCTAGTACTGAGAAAAAGAAAAAAATAAAAAACTTTTAAATGAATTTAAAGTTAATGATAAAAAAATTCTCTCACCTGGTTAAAAGATCATCTTCATCCTTCCAAGCTGGGGAGAGATCTTTATTTTCATTCAGCTTAATTGGAGTGATCTGCTGATAAAAATTTTATTAAAATTATAAAAGTTTTCAAAATATCACATTTTTTATAAGGTCAATTACTTTCCTCTAAAATTTTAAACAGATTCATTGAGTCAATATTAATTTTTTGAACCTTTCAAAACTAACTCATATATTTTTAATCTTATCTAAATTGTGATACAAAATTTTAAAGTGATTTCTCACCTAAATCTCGAGAAATTTTAAACTTTGCACTAAAATTTAATTTTATGTAATAAGAAAACTTTGGCAAAAGTTTTAGGAGGCAGTATGTCAAATTTTTAAAATTCAGCTGAAAGCCAAATTTTTTAAAAGTTAAGCAGTCAAGCCAGCAAAAATAAACTTGATTCCCTTTTTAACATTTTCATAGTAGCCTGATGGTTACTGCATCTTCATAGTAGCCTGATAGACACTTACACATTCTCAGGGATTCCAACTACCAATATTCAGGCTTTGAAATTTTTATACCATGTAGCATAAAATATTCAAAACCTCTGATCCTTATTTGATGTTACCTCAAAACCAAGTTTTAAAAATAGATTTCTACTTAGACAGTTATTTCCCCTCTCAATAAGTATTTTTTAGACAGAAAGTCTTTCAATTTGTAATAACCCTTTACATGGTTGATTAAAATAATCAAATTCCAAGAAAATTTCCACACTACATAGACTTTCCAGAATAACTAACCTTTTCCTCTTCCACTCCATCTTCAGTATGAATATTACTTGGTTTTGTGCTTATAGAAAATGACAATAAATTATCATTATCATGATTTCTTTTCTCAGAATCATCTTCTACTTCAGCATGTCGAAATACTGCATCTTTATTCCCAAATAAAAACAATTCCAATTCCTTTTCATCTTCATCATCATCATCATGCTGGACATCATTCAATCTCACTTTCTTTGTGAAGGAGACACCACCACTGATATCTTCACTTGTGTTGACAGTTCTCTTTTTCATTTCCTTAATAAATCACTATTAAAATATAATTACGATAAGATAATTGAAATTTTAAAGGAAAAAATAAGCAGCTAATAACAGCATCAAAGTTTTGCTGTTTTTTTAGCTGGATATTCTTTTGAAAAAAACCAGCATTTGGGAGCACTAAAACATTTAACCAAACACTAATTCAGATTATCAACGATCTAATTTTTTTAGATATATATAATCTAGTTTTTCTCTTGACGTTACACGCACTATGTGGTGGGTTGTTAGTGACAAGAAATTTGCTGACAATTTTTATCTAACCCGTATTACTTTATGAAAGAATTTAATTTTCAGTTCTTGATCAATACGTAATGCAACCAAAAACAAAGTTCAGTTGAAATAGTTGAAAGTTTGCATTTAGATTGTGAAGGAGACTGATTTGCACAGCCAGAAAGTGATTTTACTTTTATTTTTACCAGAAGTCACTAGTGTGTAAAGGGCATTCATCACTAGAATTTTAGATCCTCTCATTAAAAAAAAATCACAAGATTCTGTTGACTCTATTCCTTAGAATAGTATGAGTTGATAGTATTTATTGAATGGAAGTTAAAGTTACAGTGATCCTTTTTGAGGAAGCTGGCTGATTTTAGAGATAACCAAAAATTTGCAAAGAGCAAGTTATTCAAAATAATTGAACGCAGAGTAAATTTTACACTGTAGGACTTTAGGTATCTGCTTTATTTATCCTAAGTCAACATCTATACTATAGCTGAGCTCTATATTATAGCTTGATTTCTGTACTTACACTTATCATTATCTAAGCACTGAACTAAAAGCACTGCTTAATAAAACTTTTGAGGAAATTTTTAGAACATTTTTAGTAACTAAATAAACAGGATAAAATATTCTCAATTGAGAATTATTCATCAAATAAGAATATCATTTATTTTCAGATGGGAAACAGCCCCTTCTCAGTAAGTATATAACTGAGTTATACTAGTTATATAACTGACAAACTTATCCTAATAAAAATATCTTAATATCTTGAAGAGATATTTTGATATTTTTTTAGCACAATAGCCAAAACTACTGCAAAATTATTTTTTTGCTAATATTTTATTTAAAATTTTCCATGACAATCAAACAACCTGTAATTATTAGATTAATTTAATTATTTAACCCGCTTATAAGAGGTTTAGTTTTTTCTTAAAAAACTTTTAATCATAATTTCTGAAGTTTAAATCATGTATTTGATTGGTTAAATCTATACGTGGTCGATTATTTAACGGTTTGTTTAGTTATTTTCAGTTACTTAGCGCTTCAGATTTCCAACGAAATGAAAAACAAGACTTCATTATGAGCAAAACATGTCAAAACAACTTAGGATCACCTTAAGACACTTTATAAATACCATCTAAGTTCAAGTGGCTCCTATGCAACTTTGATTATTCAAAGGCCTTGAAATTTACGTGAGTCCGTCAATCTGCCTCATGCTGAGACTCGTAAAAATAATAAAGCACAAATAATTTTGAACTCACGTGAAAAAAGCAATTTTTATGCTTAAGTTTAAATAAATTATGCAATTGATTTTATTAATGCTAAAAGAAATTTAGCGATATAAATAATAGTCTAATTAAAGTGTTTGTTTTTCCAAATAATTATTCTATGTTTGCTTTGAGCCAGAAAGTCTGTATTTGGTGTTATGTTAGTAACTTTCTTAATAGATGAACTGAAATTAACAATTCCCAAGGTACATAAAAATGCTATAAATAAAAGTTCTTAATAATAAATTAATAATAAAAAATCTTTTACAGTGCAGAAGTTTGAAATCCTTTAATTTTATCTCTCTAAAATACGTCATTTATTAATAACCCTATGCTAATAATAACAAAACATTCAAATTTCTACTACAGGTATGTAGAAAATAAAAGTGATTATATTTAAATTTACGTGGTTAATAGGACTGGTAACTAATGATGAATAGTCAATAGTTAAAGCATAATCAAAGCAAACCAAAACAAAGTAAATTATTATTCAATTCATTTTCCAGCCTTGCTTTCTGAAAATCATTCAGTATGTACTATCCAACTCAAAATCAATTTTCTAAATGAGAAGACTTGCAGTGTTTAATTAGACTCCTTAACATGTCTATAGCATTGCCCAAGTCCATCTTGACTTAATTTTGACAAATTTTCAGACCATTTTATCCATAATATATCTACTTTGTTTAAACTTGTATATTTATTAAAATATAGCACAGCAAAAATGATACTGGCACTTTTAAAAAAATTACTTTTTTCAAATAAAATAATTGTATTTCACGCTCTAAAAATGGTATGAAGGTATACAACATGACTTTCCATTAATATAAAAAAAATAAAACTATTGTAAATTTACAATACTAATTTTTGAATGCTTTTGTATAAGCGAACGAAGGAGAATTACAAATAGTGCAAGACTAAAAGTGATATAATAACCTTATGTGAATTGTATATCGATAGAGTTAATTTTATTTAATATCTTTGGATAGCAGGAAGCAACTGTGGTAATTCCAAAAACTAAATAAGAAAGAAAAAAAATCTCTCCCCCAAATAAAATCACCTGCCTTGCCGCACGAAAAGAAACACAAAAATAAAACACAATGGAAACAAACACAACAACAGACAAAACCAAACTAAATTACTTGCAACTTCAAGACTATCATTATAAAAAAGGATAGTCATTCTATCATGTTACCATGAATAAATATTAATAGTAGCAAAAAGTAAATAAAATAATAAAATAAAAACGAAAGAAACATATCTGAAAATATAAACTAAAGAAATAAGGCAATCAATTATGGCAAAAAAACTTTAAAATATTTTTGAATTAAACGCCTATAAAGTGGCTTTAGCAAAAATCTTCTTTGATCATGGAATTTATTCCATGTTAAAATGCATTGACAAATTAAAGGGCTAGTTCAATATGTCACAGTCCTCATAAGTGGTACCAATCAATCCATCAAATCAGTAGTAATTTATTTACCAAAAAGAATCCTACGACAAAAAAAAAAGGTTAAATTTATAATTATACAGATATTTTAAAAAAAATTATTAATATCAACAAAACTATTTAAAAAAAAAAAAAAAAAAAACGTTGAATTTTGATGGAGCCACTCATATAGAAAAACTGTTCAAAGGAGTGACACAAATTGATATTTCTTGTTCATGGAAAAAGTGTTAAAAAAATAACCAGACATAATAAAAGGAGAGAAAAAAAAGAAAAGGAGAGAATATTAATCCTTAAAAACAAAGATTAAAAATTAAACAGAAACTTTAATGACAATTTTTTGAATTGATTCTGTTTTAAATGGAGATTAATATTCATATTAGACCTTAGGTTATATTGACAATCATTCTGTTGAGAGAAGTAATCAGCAAAAACTGATGGAAGTCTGGAATGCCGTTGCTTCCAAACAAAAACATAATGTATTTTGTGATACATGTGAGCTTTGGGTTCATATAAAATGCAATAAAATCAATAGTAAGACCTATAAAACTCTTCAACAATCAGATCTTCCATGGAGATGTGTTAATTACTCTAAAGAAGACATGCCATTCAGTGACTTGAATAATACTGAACTCATAAACATTCTTAAGAAAAAGGATGACTTAAAAAATCTTATAAGAATTTTGTGACGAAATCGCCTATTAGTAGATGAAGAAAACGATAACTGTCTATATTATAATAACACTGTTTTCAATAAGGTTATTGACCACAATTTAAGAGCCTTTAGCACATTGCATTTGAACATTGCTTCACTACCTTTTCACTTTGATAAATTTTCACACCTACTTTCAGAAATTAAACATGACTTTGATATTATTGGAGTTACAGAAAGTAAAATGAAAGTACAAGATTTAAGTAAATGCAATACAAACATGGTGTTACAAAATTATAATATTGAGCATATGCCTGCACAATCTGAAATGGGGGGAGCTTTAATATCAATATCAAAGGAAATCAATTAAGGTGAAAAAAATATGGAAAAACCAAAATATGGAAAAATATGGAAAAACCAAATTAATTAGTCTTTATTGGAATACTAAGCTTTAAAAAAAAAATAACTTATATATACAGATATCCAAAATTGGATTTTCTTGACTGTTATATTCAAGAATTATTCTATAAAACACCGTTTGAAAAGAAAGATATAATTCTTCTTGGAGATTTTAACATAGACCTCTTAGAATATGAGTATAAAAAATCAGGTCTCAGACTTTGATGTAATGTATACCAACTCAGTGACGCCTAAAATTTTAATTCCTACCAGAATTACACCACACTCTAGTATTCTTATTGATAATATAAATTATAAATATTATTATAGATATTAATACAGAAAGTATAATTTCTATAAATATCACTAGAACTATCTTTTCGTGTCAATTTATGTATATTTCAACCGAAAATCTCAATGGAACCCATGATAATAAAACTAAGGAAGTTATATATTAAGTATATTTCCAGCAAGATGTATTCTGTAACAAGCTATCAAATATAAGTTGGACCACCAAACTTGAGCTGCATGAAAATAACCCGAACCCATCACTTCAGATCTTTTTAGAAATAATTAATTGCCTAGATATTCGTGCACCCTATAAGAAGATATGATTAAACAAAGCAAATATCTCGAGGAAACCTTCGATAACAACAGGAATTTTAATATCTATAAATAAGAAAAACCAACTTTACCATGAATTTTGACCCTATCAGAAAAGAAGAAATACATAGCAATTTCAAAATTTATAGAAACATATTGAACAATCTCTGTAGAAAAAGTAAGGAGTTATATTATCAGAATTATTTCAAAAATAACAAAATTAATGTCATTAAGATCTGGGAGGGTGTTAAAGAAGTCATCGACTTTAGCAATAAGCGAGGGAAAAATTTAAATCGACTTAATATTAATGGAGAATTTGATTCTAATAAACTGCATACAGCTAAAAAATTTAACAGCCTTTTCAGTACTGGAGCAGAAAAAATTGTAGATACTGATAAAAGCTATCATTTCCTAGAAAACAGTAATCAAAAATCTTTATTTCCAAGTATTCAAGATGAAATCGAAAGGCTTATAGGGTCATTAGAAAGCTACTGAACCTTATAGCTTATCATATAAAAATTTAAAACAGTTTAAAAATTTGTAATCAGGGCATGTATCTCAATTAATTATATAATCTTTTTTGAACATGCAAAGCCTACAAACAAGCATACGTAATACAAATTCGCAAGAAAAGAGATCATTTAGATTGTAAAAATTACAGACCTATCGCTTTGTTATCAATGATTACACTCAAGGCTATATGAATTTTTAGAAAAATGTATTTGTCTAATTAAATTACAGTTTGAATTTCGTAGTCAATCAACAAACCATGCACCTATTACTATCACAGGAAATATTAGAAAACAAAAAACCAATATGCATGCCGTGTGCTTCTTGATTTAAAGAAAGCATATTTTACAGTAAAGATAGAGATATTGATAGGAAAACTATATCACTATGAAGTCAGAGATATTACTAATAAACTTTTTTAATCCTATTTCAAAGAAAGACACCACAAGACTAGAATTGAAGGAACCTTAGCAGATGCAAATGAAATAATCTATGGTGTGCCTCAGGGATCTTTAATGGGCCCAATTATCTTCCTTGTATAAATTAATGATCTAAATAGAGCCATAAAATTTTCCATAATGCATCATTTTGATGATGTTACAAACATACTATACTGTGATACTCAATTTAAAAATTAAATAAATATATAAATAATTATCTTTCTAAAATTACTCAGAGGTTTCGAACCAATAGAATTTCTCTAAATGTATCTAAAACTGAAATTATAATTTTTGGCTCACAAAACAAATTAGTTACAAAGAAATTATACTTTAGATTAAGCGGTCAAAAAATCAGAGCAGTCAAAGTAGTAAAATATTTAGTTGTTTTTTTTTATGAACGCCTAAAGTGGGATACTCAACAAACATCACAAAAAAAAACAAAACGAAGTCGACGTACTAAACTTATTGCCAAACTAAGGTATTATATGTACAAAACATGCTAAAGACTGTATATTATTCAATTTTTCACTCTTACTTGAGATATGGGTGCCAAAAATGGGGAAAACGGAAAAATCAGGCTATTCAAGACATCGAAAGGTTACAATAAAAAGCTCTAAGAATCATTAATTTCAAAAAACAAAATGACATTATTGAGTAATTTTGCCAAGACAAAAATCTTATGTTCGGAGATATGGTTAAATTTAACAATGTAGTCTTTAATTTGATTTTATCAACAGAATCGGGCTGTCTTCCCAAGCTTACCCTCATGGGTTCCAAACACGATACAATGTATTTCCATAGCCACGTAGATTGTGGGGACATCTGTATACTTTAGATGTAGCCTTGGCCAACTGTGCCTTAGATGCCTGTAATATGTTTGAATGTCCATAAAATACTTGTCATTTAATCGACATAAGCTTATAAATAACCAAAATCAAGCAGACGATTTAAGCTCATACTCTCACTCATCTGCTTCAGAATCAGAAAAGGCTGGTAACCCGATGACAATACATGCTAAGCTATGTCTTGATTGTTGACATCCATTTTTTAAAAGGATATCTAACTTTTTTAGGTCATTTGTATATGCTGCTTTACATGAGGATTCAAAATAAAGGAACAAATTTTTCTCACTTCACTATGCTGGCCAGATAATCAGTGTGAATAATAATGAAAAAAATAAAGAGCTAACATACCACATTAATTTTTAAAATAAAATAGATCTGTTTTCTGGTGGCCAGATCCTCCCAGTGTTTTAACAGTTGAAAGACAAAAAATCCACTTGAAACTAAATTTTCCCAGTATGGATTGAGATGCCATTGAAAAATGCTGTCAGTAAAAATATTGCAAAATAAAAAATGCTATTTTTAAATGTTGAATTGGGATTCCAATGCTAAAAATTTGTACTAATTGAGACATAGGTCTGATTCTGTTTTGTTTGTGAATTCCCATTAAAATTTTAATTGATTTTGAAATTACTCAACTTTCAAAATTCACGGAAGTCCCATTTTCACAAACAGAATTATTTTGCATCGAAATTTTGTGGAAATTAAACAGGGTTTGGGACCAAGTTAAAAAGTGTATATATATTTTTTATGAAAATATTATCAATCCTAGAAATAACTTTTTTGCTGTACAAAATATATTTACTGTTGTTGAGTTGAAATTTTTACTGTAAAATTTATATTTTGCACCTAAATTGGTGTTCAAAGACAGCCAAAAACTTACCGATTGGGGTTTTGACCTCAAAATTATAGGTATCCTAGCCACTTTTATTTTTTATATCTTTTAGCATAAAAAAAGCTGGGAGGTTAATAAAGTTCCAGTACTTTAAACTTTCTACTAATTGTGTACTACAAAGTCCAAAATTAAGAAATAATTCCGATTTTGAAATTACCGTAAAATGAGAACCGATAATAGTTGTGCGCTCAACTTTTAACTGAGTTCCTAACTTATAAGTACGATTCACTTTTTGGTGGTCTGGCTGAGCAGTTATTTACCTTAAGTTAAAATGGGAGCTCTAAGTACACCAGAAGCTAACCTGTGGGCCCTTTTGAAATAATACCAGTTTGAAAAACTGTTTGTTGGCCCCACATTAAAAAATGCAAAGATTGGTTAAACATAGTAGACGTTAAGTTCCCAGATAGGATATCTTTGGAAGTTTAATTCGAAAAAATATTATCAAATGAAGTTCTTGGTGTGTTATTCTTGTTGGAAAAGAGATAAAAGGGAGGAAATTGCTGTATGTGATGGTTTTAAAGTATTCAGATATATTGGAGTTGCTTTGTAGACGACACTATATAGCTAGTCCCTGTATAGTTTAATTAATTTGATTGTTATATATTATAATTGGTTAATTATATACTTTTGAAACAATAATACAAAATTCTGTTTTGTTTTTTCAATACCAGAGCAGCTTCCTACAGTTTTTTGATTTTATGAACCCTGGACCTGTATTAGGTACAACATAGCTTTAAAAATAAAGTGCAGCCATATAGACCATGCTATTGCATTAATGTAACGGGCTATTTATCAATTTCAATTTATAATATCCCCTTTAGAAATTTTGCATCATGAGCAAAATCTATCAGAAGTCCATATTTCCATACACAACTATATAATACACTTATTATATAGTTTAAGGAAATCTACTAGGTCATTACTTTGTCTTAATTTTGCACACATTGTCGACAATGTCAGATATATGTAAGTTCCACTCTTATATCAATAATTATTTAACTGAAATATTAAAACTTATTTATATACATTTGATTAAGCTTCATTGATTAGATACAGCATATACATAATTTAATATACCGATTAACTAATTTAAGACGTTTTAATATTTAGATGTGTACATTGTGTCTGATAAAATATATTTATTGATTGATTGCAAACACAATCAATTTTTGTAATAAACCCCGAAGAGAAATCCAGGGCAACTTTAAGTTAGTGACCCTTTTTGAAATTTCTATTTCCTTAAAAGGAGGAAACAGTATTTTTTCTGGTATAGCGCAAAGTTTTCTACAAGATTTTCAGCTAATTCTTACTCGCAACAGGTTTTCTAAAACTATTAGCAGAAAAAAATATATTTAATTAATTACTATTTTAGGAATTAATGAAGATTACAGCTCAAGTGTGAGTCATATAATATGTAATATAATATGTATTTATGTCATATAATATGAAGTTTAGGAATTAACCACCACGTGCACAAAATATCATTTTTACGGACGCATTTGTGCTAAGTTAGATTGTCATCAGGAGAATTTATTTTGTTAACGAAAGATTTAACAAGTTTTGATCACCAGCTATTCTTTAGATACTTTCATATGAATCCCTTACAATTCGAATATATTCAACGGCTAGTTGCTCATATATATCTAAAAAATATATATATAGAGAGGCCAAGTCCAGAGGAAAGGCTAGCAATTACTTTACATTTTTTAAGCACATGAGATGCTCAAACAATGATGGCTTTATCGTACCTTGCAAGTCCATCAGTAGTTGGAAGAATTATTAACGAAAAATCAGAAGCTATTTGGGAAGTCTCAAATAATGAGGGTTATATTAAAGCACTTTCTACGCAATGAACAAGAACAATTGGAAATTACTTCTAATGCAAGTGAAATTTCCCTGATTGTTTAGGTGCTAAAGAAAAGAAGTACTCGGATAGCTCAGTTGAGGCTCAGTAAGAGGCTTTTCCGGGATTTAAAAGTTAAGTCGAAATCAATGACACCGTCACTGGCCATAAAAGGGTATTGACATTCTGCAGTGGGTGTAGAAGAAAGTAAGTTTGAAGTGAAGCTATATTCAACTATAAATAAATAATAGCGCTCGACATAGAACGTTATACCCGGATACAGCTCAGTTGGTAAGGCATCTGACATCCTACCGTAAGGTTCCAATCTGGGTGTCGCACACTCAACGTATGAGTAGCATTCGATTCAGTACAATAGGTTTATGGTTATCTGGCTTAGCGGTTATTTGGAGCTAAATGGGAGCTCTGAGCACGCCGGAATTGTGGGTTTCACTTTCGATGATCTCCCCCCAATATGGGAAATAAATAAATAAAAGGGAAACATATCTTTATTCAAGTGCCTGAAAATTCTGGCTCCTTTAATTATAAGAAAAAAATTTCCGTAATCTTACTTGCAGTTTGTGATGCTAACTACCAATTGACAGGAGAATGTGGTCGTGCAAGTCGGGGTGAGTTTTTAAAAACATTGAACTTGGGGATATGATCATTAACCGGAAAGAATAGTATACTGAAACTAACACTAACTAACATAGAAAGAGAAACTTCAGGAAAATATTTTCCTTATATTTTTGTTGCAGATAATGCTTTTGGCTGGAAAACCAACTAAATGAAACCTTACCCTAAGGAAATAATTAATGAAAAAGAAGGAATTTTTAATATTAGACTCTCCCAAGCAAGAGGAATCATTGAAAAAGCCTTTGGAATAGCTGCAACTCGTTTCAGTATTAAGACGACAAATTATATAATACAAGTAGAAACGGCTAAGCAAGTGGTTAAAGCAATCGTTGCTCTTCCCAATTAATTTATGCAGGAAAATTTAAAATTTGAACATTACGCAGATTCTGAAAATTTAACTAAACTTTGGTTTTATATTATGGCATGAAAGCGAAGTCATGAAGGTAACTAAATTACATATTGATAAAATATATATAAACCGTAACTAAACAAAACTATCTTTACGACATACTTTAAAAACATATGCAGGACCTGAAAAATTGACCTCGAAAAAATACAAATTTTTATTTCACCTAGACAATCATGATCGAAATAGCTGTAGACTTGACCATTACCTTAACTCCAAATTAGTCATAAACTTGACCCCCCTTCAACAACCCATTTACATTTTTGGTTAGGACTCTTGTTTAACTTTCAGCTCTTAGCATTATACAAGTAACTAAGTATTTATTCTGCCACAAACGAATATGCAAATGCCATGGAAATTAAAAGACAAGATGATACACAACCAATAAAAACAAATGGTGGCGAGGATATGCACAAAAATTATCTGTCATAACAACTTTTCCATTGTGGTCCCATTATACGTCACATAAAAAAACATAGAGAGATTGGTTCAGTCAAAACATAGTAAAAAAAAATGTGTTTTTTACAAAAATTATAGTCTAAATTTATTAAGTCTGCGAACTATATACAAAGGTCTAAAAAATTTTTTCTTGATCTTATCTTTAAAAACGTTACAGCTTGTTTTTCTTTTTTTTTTTTCTTTTTTTTATATTTTCAATAATAAGGAAGGTCATCTAAAGTCAAACTTATGAAGGAGATGATCACCCACGGTTCTGGCGTACTTAGAGCTCCTATCTAAGCGTATGGTAAATAACCTCTCAGCCAAACAACCATAAACTTATCGCATCGAAACAAAAGCTACTCATATGCTGAGTGGGCAATACCCAGATTTGAACCCAGAACCTTACGGTTGGGTGTCAGATGTCTTACCAACTGAGCTATCCAAGCACTTTTTGTTTTTTTAGAAAGCCTTCTCTATATAAAAGGACCTTTTGATGACACGAAATTTTTTCTCATGGTAGATCTTCTTAAGGGTGTACTTAACCTTATCAGTGCATTGTAAAGAGCACCCTTTAAAACTGGTGTTAAGAAAGACATCTATCAGGCGAATTGGAGAGGAAAAAATATTGATACCTATAATGATAATCTCTAAATAAGTCTAAGATTTTTTGACCATACTTGCAGTTTTAAAAATATCAAGTTCGCAAAACAAATTTTAAAACATCTCCTCATATATTATTCACTCGTGATGAGTTCTAACCCTCCCTCTTAAGGTGGAAATTAAAGAAAAAAAAAATTTCCAGAAGATTTTATTTTTTAGTTAAGTGATAAAAAATAATGATTTATTAAACACAACTGACATACAAAATAAATTTTCAGTTTTATTTTTTGCGCGAAAAAAGTGTTTTCAACACAAAATTTTTAAAAAACTGACGCTTCTCAAAACAAGACTCTATAAAAAAAAAAAAAAACAACTTGCATAATTATTGTACACGAGGTTTATACCATCATACTGAAGGGTTTGAACTAAGATTTTGGTTTCTAGATAATTTTTGAACAATTTATAGCCAAATTTGTGTTTGGGGCATTTTCTGAAGGGTTAAAAAGGTGGTACGCAAACGACACAAAAATTAATGGAAATTCTGAAATTTTCACAATTTCTTTTTTGCTTCCAAAAGGTTGTCTTTTATGTTTTTGAGTTTATTTTACTAAAAGCAGCGCTATAAAGTTCTTTTTAGAGTTTTTAAGAAGGGTGGTATAAAAAAAAATGAATAGTCTATCACTCTATGATACTCTATGACAAGACCTTTATACATAAAGGTCTTGTCGCAGTATTAAAATAATGAAAATCACAAAACTTTTTAATTTCTTATTTAGAATTAAAATTTATTTTACTTTCTCAATCTGAAATCCGTTTTTAATTAAAAGTCATATCTTGATGCAGATATATTATTTTGGGGAATTATTGCCACCAAATTGGGTTATAAGATCTGATAAAATTTTTAAATTACTCTGTATGAAAATTTTTGATCCTGTTGATAAATTTTACCTGCCTAATACGTAAATTTTCATTGTTTTAAGCACTCTTTTTGGTTCCGATGTATCAGAAATAATTGGAAAACATTCTGGATTTCGGGGAAAAATAAAAAATAGAATGAAAAAGAGCTTCCAGAACCCTTCATTTCCTGCAACTTTTGTCACAGAATTTTGTTGTCTGTGTCGTACGTTGAAAGATTTTTTATTCCTGGTAATTCCGGCGGAAGGTTTGTAGCTATTAACTAATGGTTGTATTTTTGAGTTAAACCAGTAACACTTCTCATATAACGTAAGCTGAGTTTTCAAAATTAATGTCAACTTTGTGCTGCTTTAGTGAAAAGATTTTACCTGCACGAAATCTTCAACGTTCTGTTTTGGTGCTTCTGCTGTCAATGTCATTGGGATGAAAGTTTCCTTGTATTTATGAAAAAAGGTTTTGTATATATAGTTAAATTAGGACATTTGAGCACAGTTACCTAAAACTGGGTTACTCTTAAAATATTTAATTCATTCTGGTACAGCTTCCAGTTACCATCCAATGACACATTAAAATATTCTGAATGTTTTGTATAAGTTTGAATTATTAACAAAAAGATATTAAGGACCCAAAATGCCCAAATTAAGAAATTTGGACCCAAAGCCTTAAAATTTTTGTGTTTCCTAACTTTGTGGCCCGTTTTCTCAAAATAAAATTTTTTGCGGTTGCGATATTTTCAATAATATGCGATAATATCAGTCCATTTGAATCGATTTTTTCAGAGATTGCTCTTATTTGTTAGTTTTGTAATTTGAATGAGGGATTTTAACCCCTTAGCAAAATTGAACCCATGAAAGCAACGTTTTCCATTGCCATGGAGATAAAATCCCTCCGTCAAATCACAACTTTCATGAAGACAAACAACCTCTACAAAATTCAACCCAAACACATAAAAACTGCTCAAGAAAATATGTTGCAAAGTGTTATACTGTGTCACGTTGCAGGGGTCCTGGTACCTAATGACGGATCCCATATGACCGGCAAAATATTCCAATAAACATTTTCTATCATTTCTTTATATTTCATATGAAATTGTTATGTATATTATGCTTGATTTTTGAACTAAATGCAAATTGGGTAATTTCGAGTTACTGTGTCGAGAACCGACTTAAAGCTTCTTAACCACAAATATACTAGTTAATATTGTTTGATTATAATTTAATCCCTTCACACCTTTGTAAACTAACAAACTGTGAAACTTTCAAGTAAATTAAGTAAAGGATTCCTTAGATATTGCCTTTTGAGTTTTGTAAAAATCTGAGAAAAGTAATTTCCTAGCAAATCATAAAATAACAATATAAAGGCAACTCAAAATCCTTAGCCTTCATTCTAACCATCTAAGAACGCATTCTTAATTCCTCTGGGTTGTTTCCTTTTCATTTTGTTATCATTTTTAAAATATTGGAGAAAAGGGACTGGGAAGAGGGATAAAATGGGTCGTTGCCTATTATAATTTTGGACCAAATTACTATTTTTTGGTATAAATTTTGAAAGAAAAATGGCACAGCGGTTTTCTGCGGTGTTCAAGTATGCTAAATCAATAAAAAATACTGCTAAAAGTAGAAATTTTATCAATTTTTTTTTAATCTTGACTGACCGCTGTGTCTATAATTTCAAATCTTGAAAAATATATATACTACCTTTATCAAAAAAAAAAATGAAATAAAAAAAAGAAATAAATGTTTAAACACCTTATTTTAATTTTTAATACAAAAAAAAAAAATAAAAAAAATCTTATTTTTATGTTTTTAGGTTATCGAACAAAAATTTCATCTCTTTATACCAAAATCCAAAACATATCTCACATCGTGTTTCGACTAAACGGAAGTACCAGTTTGCCTTCATTACCCTTTAGTAGTAAATACTTTAATGTCTTTTTATTTTTATTCCTTTATCTCAATTTTATCCAATCGATATTAGACACGACCTGATATCGCAAAGTTACAAAGCTCTTTTACATAGACAATTGCAGATTGTACATTATAAAAAAATAAAAGGTTCTACGTAAATAGAACAGAAACAGCAAAATGATAAAACGTTTTTTCAAAGTTTTTGTTGAAGAAGACTGACTCCAAAATGAATGAATAATTAATTTTGTTTACGATTTACTTTGTTTCATAGCAACTACTAAATTTGCGTCAAATTAATCTAACCTAATCGTTAATTATTCATGAACTACCAGTCCTGTTAAAACCACAAAAACTTCTTATAACCACTTTGTTATTTTTATATTTTGATGTATAATTTGTATTATATTTGTGGATCCGTGGCGCTTTAGTTATGATAATCCCTGTAAATGGGATTCTTAATAATAAAAATGAATTGAATAAAAAAACCATTCATAATCATTGTTTTTTTTTAAATTTGAAAACAATTAATGAAGAGCCTATATACTGTAAGGTACTAGATATTTTCTCTATTTGCAAAGTCGTCCACAATGTTTAAGATCCTCTCGTTATTATTCAAATAACGTCTTTTTTGAACAGGTGGTGGATCCCCTGCTTCTGCATGTACCAAGTGACAAGAAATTTCAAAAATTTCGGTTGATAGTTGGCACATATGCCTTGAAACTTATTGTGCCAACATTCAATTTTATTCTTAGTCGCTGGCATTTCTTAAGCAATTCGGTGGAACATGTTGCACCTTTCGATAGCAAAAGTTGGTACTGCTTATAAACCATTTAGACGAAACCTGCCAATATATTTACCCGAAATATTCGACGATAACTGTGTCAGCATCTTCATCGTAGGTTTGTTAAATATGGTCTGCCAGTTTCTCGAAAACGACGTCAGCGTCTTGTGGATGTATGAAAGAAAAAGTTGGTATTATTTTTAAGTGGAAGGCAAATTCTTGGTCTTCAATATATCGCCCTTGTAGACCAAGGACTTGTATTTTTTCAAAACATTTTTAGTTAGATGAAATAAGCACCCACTTGTATCAGCGTTTGGAAATAAATGACGAGCTGAATTTATTGCAGCAATCAGAAAATCAAATAATATTGAACGTGGATGATTCCCAGGAACTGGCAGTCGATTTCACAACTCGGTGAAATGGCTTTCACATATTGCACACGTTTTGTTTGGGAGGAGTGCGTAAACCCTGCGTTCATCGCTCTTCCATTTACTGTTGTGTGTGTGTGTATGTCGTGTAAATTTGGAAAAATACCTCAGGACAAACTTTGGAAACCCCATATTTGTACCAATCCTCTGATTCAGCTAGAAGTCAAAGAAGGCCTGGTCGGTAGCGAATATTAACATTCTATCATTATCTCCAATACCGCTACCAAACAAAAGAAATCTTTCTCCAATTTGAGTTTGTTGAAATTCGACAGGAAGTTGCGGTGTTGCTCCTCTAGCTATTGGATTAAGTGAATGATTGATTTCCCTTCTTTGATTTCAAACTTTTTTTTCATATGATCCACCGTAAGTAAGTATGCAGCGGCATTAAAGATATTTGCAAGTTCGTTTGCAATTAGAACTTGCAGTGCTTCGAGTAAAAACTTGGCGATTTTTTTCAACTGGGGTTTTATATGTGATGAAATTCATAAAAATGTACTATAAATAAAAATAAATAAAGAAAGAATATGCCGAAAATATCAGATATTGATAAATCGAAAAAATTTTTACTCACTCGTTGAGATCGCAAATTTTTGACAAGCCGAGAATATCATTAATTTTGTTTTAAACAGAAAGTTATTCATCACAGCTCCAAAAAGGTGATTCATGATAGGTAGGTATCATGTTTTATATGGTGAAACCAGCCCAAAGCCAATGAGTTTATTTCAGTTGGTACACAAATTATAATTGTAGCCATATAGAATGTGAATGACGGTGACACAAAAAAATCATACATAATGACTTGAAAAGTCATAAGGGATATAAATTTGCAACATTGACCCGTCATGCTCTAAAACTTTGAAATGCGAAATAATGCACATGAGTATTATCTTTTTACCTGTTTAATTACAGGCCAGTGTTTATATATAACAAATGATTAGTGTTAAATTATCTCCAACAAGTAACTAACTGACTCATGATTAAAGATTTTAAAAGTTTAATTTGGGGGCGGTTGGGACCCAAAAATTTTTTCCTATGGTCTTTTTTTTCGCATTTTTAATGAGTGAAATATACTTAGAAATTAATCAAAAGCAGTTAAAACACATTTTGCTGCATTATTATCCAGTTCCCTGAACTAATTCAAAACTTACTGATAAATATGGCTGAAAACTCGAAAGGGTTTAAAATCTCAAGAATTTCTAAATCTTTATGAAGCTTTGTCTCATATATAATCACAAAAAAATGTTTCAAACTATATCGCATTATCAAGAATTCAGAACTATTTATTTGAATTGGCATATTCATAAAATATCACTAATTTATTCTTTGTACCGCAAACAAAATGAAAGTAGCGTTGTAAATCAGGTACTATTTATTCTTTATTTATTGATAGAATATTCATCAAACTATTTACAATTTTAACTTAAAAGTGTTGCAAGTTGTCAATGTTGAAACAAAATTATTTCAAGTCTTACGATGCCACCACCTATTAACAAGAGTTGTAAATAAAGCTGTAGCATGGCTCTGTATTTAAGAAAACTTCAATGCTTTAGGGTTTTCATTATTTACGCACTGTTTTCCTTACCAAGCGTTTATGCAGAGTTTTACCGTTTGAAAGAAGTTAGCGTGAAAAGCAAAAGTTTCTACTCAACAGACCACATTAAAAGCAGGGCAACTTGTGCTTTGTATTGTAAAAAAAAAATTTTAACGTGTATGTTTGATGTCAGAAATATGTGCATCGTTTTAAAAGAAAACCAAGAAATTATATATGACGAAAAAAATACAGATGCAGAAGAAAGTTTAAAGGTTTCACAGTATGACGAGGTATTCATTTTCTATGAGAACAAACTCGATACCTGATATTACCCAAAAAAAAAAACTTCGTAATAAAATATTATTATGTAAGCAGTTGTTATTCCAGCAACAATCTAAGACCTCCTTTTTAATTTTTCTTTTGATTTTTTTTTTGTTTACTTATTTTTTTTATCTTCGAAGAAACCGGGTGATTAAAATTTAAATTTTTCGTTGAGTTTTAAATAAAGTAAGTTTTGATTAGGGTATGAACCCTATAAATATTAAAGTGTTTCACCAAAACTTTTTGAGGATTGTTAACTTTTCTTTGAGAGTGAATTACTTCACAAGCGTTAAGATTGTAGCAAGTAACAACAATTTTTTCTAATCATGTGCTTTCCAATTTTTGACCTACGTAAGACATTATTCGTATAACGCTGGTGTATCTGGGGCCATTGGTAGCATATAGCTGCTTTCCATTTAAAGATAAAATTTCAAAGAACCAGTAAATTGTGTTAAAATAATCTATACAATTCCAGTACTAGAAAAAGAATATATCATTGCATTTCAAGTCAAACCAACCTCATTTTCAAATGGTTGGAGCAATTTGTTTCATATGACAACTGGATGTAACGAAAATGTATTTGGGTAGAGGACACCTTCCATAGCCTTTGATGATAGCGCACTTGCAGTAATGTCAGCAGTTAATAGTGCTATTTACTCTACACATTTTACTAAACCTTTACAATTAAATCAATGGCCAAGAGTTGAAATTCAGCAAAAAAAAGTTCAAGAAAAAGATTATGTTTATATAATCAAAATAAATGGGCAGATATCGTATGAAGTTGTGAACATTCACCTATCATGCTTCAAATATGTTTTAATTTATGCAAGTAATCCCTTTTGGTTGCAGAGTCAACCTGGGTTTATCAGAGCTTTTTACATAATAAATTACCCATAAAAATAAATTTTGCTGAGTTATTGTATTTTATGAAGGAAGCGAAGAACGCTTATTTGCTATCTATCGGTTGATTTTGATTTAATCAAGACGGGAAATTCTAGACTGGTGAAATAAAAAATATAAAAATTTCATTTAATCATAAATAAATCTTAAATATTAGAATCAAGCTCTAACTATTTGACCTTTTTACATAGAATCTATAAATAAAACACGTTTGAAATATTTCTACTAAATAGCGTAATCTTTAGAAATTAGTATGTAGTTTAACAAGGTTAGAAAATAGGAGAAAATATCATTCTTGTTTTTCTTTAGCAGAAGATCATTTCAAATTAAATTTAGATTCAGAACATGTGGTTTCTTGCATATATAGCTTCAAATAATATATGGCCACTGTGTGAGTTTATTGGAAACTATAATTCCAAAAAATGCTTATATTGGCATACATAGTTCTAAAAGTGACGACACAGTACGAATAGTTGACCAATCAATTTCGGAATAACGATAATGTTTGAACATTTGAAAAGTATCTAGATTTATCACTGTTTTATTCTGTGGTGGCAAGCTAAATTTTATAGCCAGCTTTATTCAGTAAATAAAGTCATTAAAACATGCTCAAAACAAAATGGAGTTAGAACCTCGCAGAAACTCCAGAATAAACCAAGACAAAGTGATGAATTTTAGTTTTATCATCAATTAGACAACTGTTTAAAAATTAAACTGCTTCAGTTTACTACAAAAAGTGTCTAAAGTTTAAGAATCCTAGTTAAAAAATTTACGAAACAAGTTAGATTGTAAACTTAATGCTGATGAATAAAAAAATAAATTTTTTTTCTCTTTGTCACTTTGAAATTTCTCTAAGAATAACCCATAGCTTTAAAAAAATGAACATTGGTCCCGAAATAGGTCCCATATTTGTGTATATGGGTATGAGTATATATGTAAGTGTAAGTGTATGTGTAAGTGTGTAGGTATTTATGTGTGTATATGTGTATGTATGTAAGTATGTATGTATG